>QJPP01000592.1:0-50481 GCA_003996215.1 Jaltomata sinuosa | reverse complement strand
GAGGTAGTAGAGAAAGGTGTTACTTAAATGAACTTCATTCAAGGTGTTCCCACATATAGAATCACCCTTTGATCCACAAGCATTAAGGCCTTGCTCAAGAATGGGGTCACACAAGAATGAAGAGGTCATTAGAGAACATACACCCCTTTTCTTTTGACCACTAACCCCTCCAATAGACGTACTATCATATTTCAAGAAGAGAGCTTCATCTTTGGAAAGTGTGTCATCATACCATAGTGGATTTTCAAACAATTGGTAGCCTTCAAGGGTGGCTACACTTTTAACATTATAAGATACACCACTACCTTCATCATTCACATTAGTCATGTCATCATTGAATAAGGGATTATCCCTAAGTTCATACTCCATCTCAAGATCCTTATGACAAAAATTAGAAATGGAATCAACACCCAAGGAATCATCACCTCTAAGTAAAGATCCTACATGACTAACTACATGACCAACTATATCATTACCCTTACTAAATTGAGGTTCATTTATCACATCACACAACTCCTCAATTAGTAGGTCATCATTACAAGAAAGTTGGTCAATACCACAATAAAGACTAGTTGGTAGCATATCAAGCTCAACAGAATCACACACATGATTACCATCATTATAGCCGACTAGCATTTGACTACCCCCATTACATGACAATACATTTTCACTCAAGTCACAAGTGCTAACACTAGATGGACTCAAATCGATCTTACTAGAAGAATCAATCAAGTCATCTATAGGATCAACTAGTGTTTGGGCACTCACAACAATGGCATCATCATCATGCAACAAGGTGTCATCAAGATCATCACAAGGTAAAAGCTCTTTAAGCTCACACATATACAAGCTATCACTTACACTCAATTGGCTACTAGCCACACAATGATCTTTTACTTTCAATAAAGTGTAAGGTTTAGCTTTGTTACCTCGTAGCTCATATGAATGATTGTCTTCACCTTGGTTTCCAACATTGAAGCACAAATGCTCCTTTGGGAAGCCTTTTAACACCTCTTGATTCTCCATATTTTGAGGTGCTTTGCTAGGCTTGCTTCCAAGAATACCTGCACAAGTATCAAGACAACTAGAGAAACAAGAAAAGTTACATGAATTAGGATAAGATTGTGACAACCCTCTCACATCACTCCACACAACCTCTCTTTTTTCCACTCTAGAGTTGTCAATTATCACACCCTTACTCCTCTCAATCTTTTGTCTCTCAATTTTATTAGAGTTTGGACAAGTGCCAAGTATCCCTTGTGAAGGGTTAGATGATCCCTTCACTTCAAGCTTCCACTTTGGTGCACAAAGAGTAGATGCCTTTACTTTCATGATTAACCCCTTAATGCCATCCTCACAAGAAGTAGCTTGCTTTGCTTCTAATGGAAACTCTTTTGGTTCATCTTCATGAGGAATCGTTTTCTTCATCATCTTTTGTAACTCATCTGGCTTAAGATTGGCAACCCATCGAATGATCTTGTCAACTCCTCTTTGTATGGCATCCCCTAATTCTTTAATTCTTAAAGATTCAAGATCCCTCACTGGAAGGGGCTCATTTGATTTCACTCTACTTTCATGTCCCTTTGATCCTTCCATCCTACCTCCAACACCATTTCCATATTGAGAACAAGACACATTGAAATTAGGATAAGAAGCATGAGACATAGTAGTTCTACAAGTAGGGAATGCACATTTTCTCTTGCTCATTAGATGACTTTCACTTGTACCAACATACCCACTCACACCACTTTGACTAGGATAAGTACCACAAGAAAAGGCATACGAATATTCTCTAGCTCCATCGGTGTTCTCATCACAAGACTCATAAAGTATGTGGGAGGAAGAACTATACCTCAAGTCATTTTCATCCTCATAGTAGGTAGGGTGAGATTCCTCATATTCTCCATCATCATCATAAGAATCATCACAAGGTTCTTCTACCCCACCATCTTCATCATAAGATACTTCTACTCCTTCATGTTCATCATAAGAGCCATAAGCCCCATTCATTTCACATCCATCTCCGAAGTAGTAGTTCTCATCACCATATGGCTCAAAATCATGGCTATTATCATAGCCTCCACAATCCCCATCATCATCATACTCATAGCCTCCATTGCTACAAGCATAGTCTCCCATTTCATCATCATAAGGATCCGAAGCTATAGAGGACATACTTCCTTATAGCTCGTTTTGTACCTACAAAACTAGCAAACAAGTTAGTAATAAAATCCTCACGCCACTCTTTAAGTGAACTCTCAACTCACCTTCTATGGCTTCTTTCCCAAATTGATAGTGTTACTAGTTTTGCTCAATCAATTCAAGGTTATCTATCCTTGTGGAGGAATGGATCTTTGTGACTCTTGAAAGAAGGACGACTCAAATAAAACTAAAAAGGACTTGAATCAAGAAATTATCTACGAAATGAAATGAGAAAAGTTGAAGAAAAAAAGCACGAAAGAAAACGAACTCAAAAAAAAACTAAGTAACAAAAGTAGAAAAGTTACTTGTGTTGCTTAATTTGAAGGATCAAAGAAGTGATTTGATGTTTTAAAACTAGTTAACAAGTAATTAAAGATGTTAATTAGTTGTTAAATAGTGGAGAAATAGAAGTAAAATGAGTGTAGAAGAAGAAATTTGAAGTTTGGACACTTAGAAAAATTTTGAGGTCTTAAGAGTTCCAACACTTAGAAAAATTTTGGGGTCCCAAAATTTGAAGCATTCTGTCCAAGTTTGCAAGTGTGCATTTCAGCCCCCAAAACTTTTTCTAAGGGGCAGATTTGGTCCTTTGGAATTTTTTTTTTTTTTTTAAATTCCACTTGTGGACCCAACAAACATCTTTGACCACTTTGAATTGAAAAAGTTGGATCAAATGTACCTTTTGGCTTCTTCTTCTTCAAGATGTTCTTGATGAATAACAAAAACACCTAGAACACCAAGAACACACACTAAACAACAACACCTTCAAATCAACTCGGAATTGGCTCAAACTTTAGGATTAGCTTCCCCTCGACTTAGGGAACGAACCCCAATAGTTTTTAAGCTCCAATTTCTCCCCAATCCAAAGACCCACTTTTCAAGTTTGCAAGTTTTCAAAGCTTCAAAGTCCTTCAATGGTAACTTCACTTGTACAACTCCAAATTGAATATAATTTGAAATCTAGACTCAAAAAACACTAGGGAACAAGAATCTAGTGTCAAAAACAAGAAATCAAACAAGAAAATTTTCGGATTTTCTTTCTTTTTTTTTTTGGACGATTTTTATTTTTATTTTTTTTATTTTTTTTTGTGAACCTAAGACCTAAGAATTGATGGAACAACTCTTAAAACCTAAGCTCTGATACCAAATGATAACGATCTCAATCGAGTGACTAAAATCGATACCGGAAACACGGAATTCAACAACACAAAATAAAGATAGTGGAGAAATTAAGATGAGAATTAGAAGAAATTGAGATAAGAATAGAATAAAGAAAGGCTAATTGAATCAACAATCAACCAAGGGAGAATAGAACTCAATCAAATGCATGAGAAACCAAATTGAATCCACAAGATGATAACTCGATGATCAATTAAGCAAAGAAGATAACACAAGCAATTCGGGAATCCACCCTAATCACTCATTCTAAACTAATAATTGGAATTGAACCCAATCAATATCCTAACCTAAAAGTAACTAAATATCAAGTCTCTTCAAGACAATTCAATCATCAATGATCTGAGTATGAAAATGGCTAAGGCAACTATTTATAGTTATTGCCTTTACACAAATAGCCTATTACAAAAATAGCCCAAAAGTGACTATTTTCAAAATAACCCATAAGGGCCCTTCTTGATTGCCCAAATGACATCTTGATCGCCCATGACCTTGTACATTTGTTGCTCCATGGCTTTCTCCGGGCTCCAAGCTATCATCCATATATAAAAACCCCTCCTAATATGCTCCAAGCTAACCATGATTGTATCATCTAGCCCACCAAGAGGGGCATTAGATTGACGCGACCTAACTCTGGTCTGAGTAGTCAAAGCTAAGGGCTCAATCATCTCGCGCTGGGGACAATCTCTAAGATAGTGACCAACCACTCCACAATCATAACAACCCAAGAAAGTCTTCTCCGATGCACGGTGCCGATCGACTCTGGATGGATACCTAAATCGCATGGCTGAAGCCACCTCTAACCATCTGGAGACCACCCCCTACAACCCTGTACACTACCTCTCGCTGCTTAAGAACCACCCCTACTACCCTGAACTCCACCTATAACTGGTGGTACTGGATCCCTGAGAGATAATACATGTCGATCCTGCTGACTGGAAGGTGGGATCGTGGGATAATCCCTAGCAAAGTGCCCACGTACACTTCACTAAAAGCAAATCCCACTGGGTACATACGTGCGAGGAGATATCACTGAACCTGATCGGCCACCATGGCCTACACAACCTGAAAGCGAACCTCGATGAACCTAGACTGTACCAAATCCACTCTTCTCGACATGCCCTGTACCACCACCCTATGAAACCTATGGAGTAACTAAAACTGGTCGGGTAGATAAGAAGCAATGGAACCTATATCTGATGGAGAACCCCCTACCTCGAGTCTGAGAACCTTGAGAACTGTCTTGGCGATGGCGTTTCTTAGCACTACCTCCATAAGCCTCGCGGCATAAATCCTTGATAGCCCAAGCATGATCCACTACCTGAAGGAAGGTCATCCCAACTGTAACCAAATGCTCGGTCGCCAAACGGAGTGGGGAAATTAAACCTCCAACAAAGCTCTGAACCCTATCAAACTCTGAAGGCACAGTCCTGGCAGTACGTCTAACCATCTCATGAAATCTCGCCTCATAGTCCAACACCGATATATAACCCTGCTGAAGAACTAGAAGCTCAACCCTAACTAAAGCACTGCTCGTAGAATCGATTACTTCCCCACTCAAAGGCACTGAAACACCCACTGGAGGTTGGGTTGACCCCATACCCCCTATCTGATGTGAAAAACTCTTACCCAAAAATCCTAGCACTGATGGAAGCACTGAGGCAACAGGAACAGAAGCCTCTACATCACCCATTGTCGAACTCGTCTTAGGCATCTGAAAAGGAATGAAACAACAAAAGTTTAGAAGTCAATAGAGCTCGGAAAGCACGATAAGGAGGCAAGAAGATGGAACTTTTTCTAACAATGCCTTGTAGCCTACCGCAGATAGGATACGAACGTTATCATACAAATCCACGAGACTCTACTTAGACATTTGCTTCTGTACCACGACACTGGTGAACCTAGAGATCTGATAACAAGCTATCACGACCCGTTTTCTCAGGTCATGATGGCAACCACAACCCCCTAGTAGGTGAACCAATTCACACAGCCTAAAACGGTTAGTAATGGGCTACTACCTAACCAACACGCATGATAAGCTAAAATAAATAGAAGCAGAATAAGATAAATACAATGCGGAAGCTAAGCCTGAATATATAAAAACACAATAATACTACACCAACTCCAAGACTTGGTATTGTTAGTACAGGAGCTTCTAAATAGAATACAAGTGCTAGATGTAACAAAATAGACTATACAACTGTCTCTGAATACATAAAGAGTTACAGTATAAAAGATGAGATGCGGTCAAGCCCCGATCGTCAAGCACTTACCCTAGTCTCGAATATCCAGAAGTTGCATGAGTCTCCATGCAATCAACAGCTAAAGCTCAAACTAATATATGTACCAAAGAGTGTAGAAGTGTAGTATGAGTACCAATTTCTATGCAACGGGTACCCAGTAGGCATCATCGGCCGACTGAGCGCATATAAAATATAAAATCAGTAATAAGCAGAATACAAGAAAAGAATCACGAAAAACAAGGAGGAAGCACAAGGAACTAGCATAAAAAGTAATCAATTAAGAGTTACAAGTATAACATGCTAGCACAGAAGATATACATACACAGAAACACAGGTGAAAGAAGGAAGAAGGACGCACCTGGGATCCTTGCAGCAATAGTACATATAAAGAGAGAGTGTAAAGAGATGGGCGGTATACCGGTAACCTTAAAAATAAAGGGAAAGAAGGAAATCAAGCAAACAATCGAACTAGAAACCATATACTAACAGAAACATGCTTAAGACAACAAATTCATGATAAGAATAGACGTACAACAGTCTCGCAAGTATAAGCCTAGGATGTAATAACTAAATCGCAAGTACCTGGATTTTCTAAGTGAAACCACGACAAGGAATAGAATCCAAAACCCCACAACCACTCAGAAGGCTACACAATCAGTTTCTCAAGAGTACCAGTCCCACTAGCCTCTCAATAAACATAGTCTCAAAGATGGTGCCTCAACATGATAAAACCACTAATCCAACTGGTACCAAAGGTCATAACAAGCCCTAAGAAATGAAAGGAGTAATATAATCTACCTACAGTTCCAACGACCACCCATGCAATCGAGGAACATAATCAAGTGAAAATAAACCGTCTGGTATCTCATACTATCGGAGCGCACACTAAGCAAACAACAAACAAGGGTGGAATCTCAAACAACTGAATAATAGGATGCAATATGATGAAACCAAGTGTGATAGTAGTACCATATGTTACCTACTTTAGGCGTCCTATAAGTCCCAGAAGACAGGATCCATGGAAGTTCACACTCGTATACCTCTACTATACCGTATACCCCCCTCCTCCGGCACTCACGGCACGTAGCCCCTCGCCCAAAATAGCAAGGTCCATGGAGGCCTCCGACCAACATACTAGAAGCCCTGCAATATATAAAACCCTAAGTAAAGCTGCTCAGAGGGTATTCGGGTCTAAATCAATCAGTCAAAAATAGGTCTAGCGCACGGCCCGCCGAGTCTAGTATCATCTCAAAGTCATAGTAAAACAAGTCTAGCACCCGACCCCGCCGAGTCTAGTATAAGTAGGAAAACTGTAATAAATCCACCTTTTAACTCTTTTATCCCAAGAAAATCCACAAAGTCAGTTCTAATTCTCATTTTATCATCATTTATACTGAAAATGGGCCCCTCGAGCTATGCAAAGTTTAGAAAATTTGTGATAGTAGACCCAAAGCAAAAACAGTAGTAAAACATACAAAAAAATCACATTTCATGAATGACATGTTCGCAGACAAATAAGTTAGCCCATAGTGGCTCACAAACATTTCTATCGGCCTTGCACAAGCACAAGCAGCTCTACAACATAGATAGCCATCCCAAAGTAAGGTCACATGTTCAGGACTAACGAACATTCCCAAATATCCCACCGTCTATGGTCTAGAGTCATAAACAAAGGCCACAAGGGTGAAATAGCAATACTACACGAATACTACAAATAACGTATGAAATAAACGGATAAAAAGGCGGACAAGGTCTGGGGTACCAACCTATAACAACCCATCCAAGGATACTAATTAATGCAGTTATAGTCTATATACGCAGAGTCTAGATAGGGAAAACCATAACCTATATGCCGTCTGACGACTAGTTGTGGAAACGGTGTCGTCCAGGCTCGAACTGCTCTGGGAGGCTCCAAATCACGAAAATACTATCAACCACATAAACTATACATCAAAAGAAGACCAACGATACTCATATTGCTATAATAATAGACGGATCAAAATCTGGGTGACCGGCGGGCCTGTGGGGCCCGCAACCCAAAACTAGAAACAAAAGATACCATCGTGTTTCCTATAATCCCGGGAGCACATGCTCAAAATTCGAGCGGGTTAGCACTAGAATAAGGGCTCAAAATGGCCCCAAGAATCAAAAACTTAAAGATGAAATTAACGGGAAAAAAATCAAAAATTAACGAGAAATTACTCGATTCAGAAGTCAATAAATGGCCAAGGATCAACGAAATAAAGTCCCCCAAGTTGTTGGGTTGATTATGGTGGATTAATGGAGGTCTTATTTGTCTTATAAATGGAGAAACGCCTAGGGGAAAGTTTGAAAATGAAAGGACAAAAAAGGGAAAAGCGTTTATAAAATTGCCAGCAGATACCGCAAATGCGGCATTTTATCGCAATTGTGAATGTCGCAAAAGCGGCAAATCCACCGCAAATACGGAGGTCACTATTCACCCGTGCCTCCATAAATGCAGAGGTTTCATCATAAATGTGGTATCCGTAAAAATGGACTATTACCGCAAAAGCGGACCCTTACAACAAAAGCAGAGAAACTTCGCAAATGCGGCCATCACAAATGCGGTGAAAGTCCGCAAATGAGGACCCACCAGCAACAGTAAGACTCAACTAAGCTCAAAAGCTCGGATGGACCCTCGGGGTTCATCTGGGGTTTCACAGAGACCAACAAATAGAGATATTTGACTAGAAACGACATTCCGGATCCAACAGAATCGACAAAAATTCCATCAGAGGTCGATTTAATAAAAAATGGGCCCCGCATTCAAAATTAACCTTTAGGCCAATAATTCCAAAATGGTACCCAAGGGCCAAAAATAAGTCCGGAAGCCTCGAGACTCGAACTAATGGTTCCTCTAGCCTAAACTCGACGTTCTGGAGCTCACAGCGCTGACACAATTTCCATCCGAGGCTGTCTTATCCAAATGTTGACCAAAGTCAACCATACAAGTCCAATTGGCCTGAAAACACAGAACGAGAGATAATTCCTAGCTGAATAGCTCCCGGATCCTGACCAAAGGTTCAACTAGACCAAAGTCTATGCTCCATAGCCAACGGAACTGTCGAAATCAGATTTCGAGCATGATTACCAAGAATGCTGACCGAAGTCAACAATTTCTAAAGTTGAAGCTCTAGAATAAGGAAACGACCATAAAGACCAAACAGACGGCCCGGGCACCAAACTATCGGTCTACATGCAAGCTCTAATAGTACAAGAAAAGCAAAAACATGAGAATGACTGAAAGAGTCATTACATAAACACATAATTCTATCTAAATATATTCTAAAATGATATTAAATGTTATATGGTGACAATCGTATTTGTCAAAATGAAATATGCTAAAATATAAATTGTTGGGCCTGTGATTGCACGGTCCTAGGGATGGCAACGAGACGGTTGTGAGGCAAACTTACATAAATCCTTAAAAAGTTTAATCCGCCACGCCTCACCCCCTGCCCCACCTAACATAATTTGTTATTTTCAATTCGCCCCGCATAAACCCGCACGCTTTACCTTTTTTATTTTAAAAAAATATTTCCTATCTTAATTGTTATCGTTATAATATAATCTTATTTTTTCAGATTTGTATATATTTAGTTTAAACATTAATGTACTGGTAGTTCATTAAATAGTATCATTATTATGGAGACTTTATTAAGAAAAGAGAAAGGGATTATTTTAGTCTTTGCTACATGTAATAAATAAGTTACGATAATCGATGAATAATGATGAACTATTGACATTAATATTATTTTTTTCAAAATTTTGTAGCTTTATATTTTTACCAGTTCATTGTATATCAAATTTAATTAGATCAAAAACTTTAAACTTTTTTTTTGATATTGTAAGTTATAAAACTTTTAATTTATAGCGTAATACATGTTGTTCTAAGTATCATATAATTTTAGGTAAAACTACATATAATTTTAGGTAAATTCATGAAAATAATATTAATTTTTAATTTTTTTGTTTAAACCAGCAATTCGCCCTTTCCCTCATTAATTTAGAAAAAAATTATTTTAACCCGCCCGACACCTGCATAGCCTAAAATTCCCCCCCACCCCGCATAGATTAAAACTCGCTCCTCCCTGCACCTGCACCTGCACCATCCCGTTGTCATCTCTACGTCCTATCTCGTCTAGTATTGATAGAGAAGGAGAGAAACAGAAAGATAGTCACGCGAAAGAGATATTTGGGATGAAGATCAGACATGCCAAAGAATTGAGGGATACAGTTAAAAAAGCATATGGTACTAATTGGATATTATGAATTCAAGTTTTATGGATTGATATTCTCTAAGACATTTATATCAGATAAAATTATTCTTCAATAACAGTTTACTTTTCATACCAAGACTAACATGGTAACATAAAAAATAAAGAAAGAATTCGCGATATGTGAGAAATCAATCTAACAAGTAACATTATCAAAGACAAAATCTACTTATGCTTCTACTACTATTACTCTTATTGTCCGTCTCAATTTATGTTACATATTTTTTTTTGTCCATCTCAATTTTTTTTAATATTTTATAGCTGCAAACAATTTACCTTTAAGATTCTCTTTTTTACTTTTAGAAAAATATTTAATAACCACATAAATACTAAAAAACAAAATTACCCCATAAATTTTAAGACTTCTCTTTATTGTCAAGTCAAATGATGCAAAGGGACGAAGAGTTTTTTTTTACCAAATTATTGAATTTTTCCATTTTATTAATAAATCAAAGTAAATAACGTCACATTTGGACCATGGTTCAATGTTTGACATACAAAATAAGAAATAAAAAGAGGGATTGACATATCTATACAATCTTAAAAAATACATTATAAACTTTTAGTACTATTTTTGAAATAACAATAATGGCCAGAATATAATTACATATTTAGCCAAAATTTAATTTAAGCTAAACAAATTTCCTTTTTTGTTTAAATCAATTCAATAAAAATAGATGAAAGGTTGTAATTAATTAGGAAATGGTAAATGCCTCCTAATTTGTAGGGGCGTAAAATAATGAGGCTCAACAATTATTACTTTCCTTTTCTATTATCTTTTTCTTTTTTTAAAATTGTATGCTTCATTATTTTAATTAGTTATAAATTTGGATAGTGATGCTTATATATTTTTATTTATGTCAATAGTATAATCTATAATAGCAGTATATATCAAATATTATGTGTATACAAATTTTATACTTGAAATAATACTTATCCAGATCCATGAAGAAACGATTCATCAAATATTATGTGTATACAAATAATACTTAAAATTTTAGTACTTATTTCTCCAAGATCCATGAAGAAAAGATTTGTATCTATATCGAACATCTAAACTTCGCTTTTATATCTACCATGAAAGATCTAAACTTTATCCAGATATATACAAATTTATATATGGTTTCTTGACTTGTAATGGATCTCGACAGGCCCCTTGCCTGGGTAAAAGCTTCAATAGCTTTCATACAATCATCAAATCATATAAGAATTTATATACATCTCGATCCTTAATCAATACTTTAAGGATACTTGACTTGCTAGATCCTTGACTATGGGGGATTATCGCCCGGTCTTCGATCATGTAAAAATGGTCAGAGACTAGGTAGATTTCATGGTATCTATAAAAATGATGTGAAGTAGTCGACATAGATATGATCTTTTCTTCATGGATCTTGGAGAAATAAGTACTAAGAGTACTCGGTTAGAAGAGGTAGATATACCAAATCCTACGAAAAGGTATCAAAGAGAGAAATGATATTTCTCCTAGAGAACTCTGATATTCAGAGAAAAGAAGAGCCTTGAAAGATATTCCAAAGGTATTTAATCAACGGATTATACTTTCCGGGTGAATCATACAAAACCCGATCTTATTATGAGACAATCCTCATAAGTACAGGAAGTGCGAATTTCAGCATTTCTCCGGATACAACACCAGTGAGAACGTTTATAACTTCTCAAAAATGATAATTAAACAAATCATATCTGTTGAAGATTGGAGTATATCTACAATGAAACAAAGGCAGATAAGCCTGAATAAAGTGTCCATGAATTTCACATATTGGGACTACATCCATGCTTTTGATAAAGTTCTCATCTATAATAATGAGAAGCATAAGCATACATGGTTCTTAAAGATTTGTGCGAAGATATTCACAGAACCTATTCCTAATTGGTTCCTAAATTGGTGGTCATACCACGGTCCAACAACCAAGATTTTACCGGACCCGTTTCTCAAGTTATACAAAGAATGGGTGAAAGTATCACCTAATCTCAGTGAAATATATCACACAGACATATCTGTTATATTGAAAAAATTGATCAAATATATTTTTTTATTGAATTCTCCATCCCGTGGATTCATAAGTGGACCCCAGAAGTGGGCTTTACTGACGAGCAGATTCCTTGCTTATATAGAAATTTTTATAATAATTTTTGGGATAAGTTAATGAAACGCGATCCCAAGACCAAATCATACTATGGACAGGAATTGCTAGATCTTATTCAAAATAAGATTCAAGAATACAGTCTTGCACCACAAAAAGAAATTGTGCAAGACAGCTCAGTCAGACATATGGCTAGAAAAATCTCTATTCAAGATGGAGATAAAGAAGAAATGATAAAGAATTATCTTAAAGATGTGAGAAGAAATCTGCTTCTCAATATTACTCAATATGAGAAGTCTGACACCTCAATGAGGAGTGAAGCCAGTGATGACGTTGCAGATATGCAAGAAGCTGAAATGAACGAGTCTACTCCGGAAGATATGCTGGAAAATGAAGAAGATCTCCTACGACAGCTAAAGGGAAAAGGAAGAAGTGAATAAAGATAAGCTTGAATAACAGTAGATACAACTGTTTGAAAGAACAGTAGATACACTGTGTAAGGGACAGAATGGGTCCCAACTGTACTGTAGAAAGATTCCTTCTCTTTTATTTTTTCCCTATAAATAATGGAGTCTTTCATTTCTTTTAGGAGCAGGTTTTTAGAAAGCTGTGTCGACGTAGAAGCTTGTTCAGAATTTTTCAAATCTGTTTTTATCTGAATAACTAAAGCCGTCAATTCATCTAATGTTTTATCAAGAGAACTAATATGCTCTCCTAAGACTTTAACATAAAGTCCTAAATAATTATTTTGAGAGATGAGATTATTAATCTCATTTATACTAACAGCTGCTACATCATTTTCAACAAATTTTTGAAAAGCAGCAAACGTGATACCTGTGTTATTAGGTAAACAAACGATGACTGCAGAGGATAAACAGCCTTTACAATATTACCAGTTACGTCTTTAAAAGATCGTTCGAGAACATTGATGAATAAAGGTAAATAAGTGGTTATAAATCAAGGAAACAAAAACATGATATGATTATGTAAAGCACAATTTTCATAAAATTCTTGAGAAATATTATTAAGATCGTCTTCACTATAAGTGTCAAAAAACCAAGTTTTAAACTGATTCCACTTATCATTTGAAAATTCATTTTAGATGTATTTTCTTGCCAGTGAACCTGGACTAAAATCAATTTAGTGTGCATCCATCATCAAACGTCATTTGGGTTAAAGTCCATCTCGGACGCAGATGGGATATCTTTATCAGAAATATCAGATGATTTATCCTTAGTTCTAACAAATTTAATTGAGGATCAATTTTTATTTCAGCCTGTTTATCAGAGGCAATAAAAGATAAGGTGTGTAAAGAAGCAGCCCGATTTTGAATTGGACCGTATATAGGTTCGATCGGTGAAATATGATGCAAATCAGGCAATAGTCTATGACTCGATAAGGAACATCTATTATAAATAGAACTCTCAGTTGGCATTAGTCTATTATTATTAAAAAACTGCCTATGAGGCGCATAGGTATTATCCGAAAACTGAATACAAATCCTACCATCGGAATTTTGAGAAATATGAGAATACTCAGAGTTTGTAATTGCATATGTTAGATGACTTGGAGATATAACAGAATTTAGAGTCCAAGTAGTAGAGAAATCAATTTCTTCCCACTTGATAGGTCTCCTAGTGGTGACCTTGGACCTTGCAAAATTGGTTTCTACCAAAATGGTTTGGTCAGATGTATCGTATAACTTACATCTTGGGTTTAAAGTAGATAATAATTTAAAATAAATTCTATAGGAAAGACATATCAATTCTGAACCAGGCACGTAATTATAACCATGCGTTTTAACATTCAGAGTTAAAGCATCTATAATATTTACATCAGAAAGTGATAACTGCAAATTTGGTTGTGTATTAAAATACACGGGACCATAGGCCACAGTGGATTCTATTGAACCCATTAAAGACTGTCGAAAATTTAAATTTCTAGCATCTCTAAGAGCAGCTAAGAAAGTCTCAGACAACCCTTTAAGAGTTAGAGGCTTAAAGGCAATTTGAACCATACCAATATGCAGGTAATTATAACGATTTTTATACAAATCAATATCACGCTTGTTTAACAAATGAATAATCTGTTCAGATGAATTTAAAGAAAGAGATTGCTCAGTAGTTTTTATCAGTTGTTTAGAAGAAAGTTTATCAAACCAACCATAATCATAGATGATTTTAATATCAACTTTTGAAATAGTCCATTTATTAAGCAAATCAAGGTTTTGAGGTATATCTACCTCTTCTAACCGAGTACTCTTAGTACTTATTTCTCCAAGATCCATGAAGAAAAGATCATATATATGTCGACTACTTCACATCATTTTTATAGATACCATGAAATCTACCTAGGCTCTGATACCATTTTTACATGATCGAAGACCGGGCGGTAATCCGCCATAGTCAAGGATCTAGCAAGTCAAGCATCCTTAAAGTATCGATTAAGGATCGAGATGTATACAAATTCTTATATGATTTGATGACTGTATGGAAGCTATTGAAGCTTTTACACAGGCAAGGGGCCTGTCGAGATCCATTACATATTGTTATTAAACTCATGTGTCTAGCATTTCTAACCGGGTAAAGGCGCCCTTTTTTTCCCTTTAACGGGCTTGAGACCACGGCTGGCTAGACGGAGTCACTAAGACAAAGCTAATAACAATAGTATCAGATCTGACTGTACCATCATCTTGGAACCAAGTCAAGAAACCATATATAAATTTGTATATATCTGGATAAAGTCTAGATCTTTCATGGTAGATATAATGCACATTTTATTAATATATAATAAAAAAAAAATAATAAAATATAAATAAAATATTATATTATACTTAATATTTCTTTTTGGTAAAATTTTACTTGATATATATTGCTATTATGTATTATATTTTTCTAAAAAATAAATACTATGTATTATATTTGTTGTATTATTATACATAGTAGCAATATATATCAAGTAAAATTTTACCAAAAAGAAATATTAAGTAAAATATAATATTTTATTTATATTTTATTATTATTTTCTTATTATATATTAATAAAATGTGCATTATTATTATTATTATTATATATATATTGAATATAATTAGAATACATAATATAAAATTACGTGGTAAGCATATTATGAAGTATATAATAATATTATATTGTATGAAAGTAATAATGTATAATAATATATTATTTAAATATATGTTGAATATAAATGATGTAATATAGATTATTGCGAAAAGGAAGAAAAATCACTAAGAAAACTTGCTAAATTTTGGGATAGATATTAATTATAGAGAGAGAAGTTGATATAGATTAAAAAGGTATAAATTTAAATTCAGGTTTTATGGGATTTTCTTTAATTATTGTTATATTAATATAATTTTATATATATGCTAAAATTGATATTAATTATGCTATTTATGAAAGGAGGTAAAAGTTATGTCATTTATGTTATTAAATTATATTAATATGTTGTATAATGTAAAAATCTCAAATAAGAATGGGCCTGGTCCAAACAACTTGGCCCTATAACATCTATAAGGGGGCAGGAAAGGTTTCCTAATTGAAACTCTCCGTTTCTGTCATGATCCAAAATTAAGTCATGATGGTGCCTACTAAAAAAACCCAGTAGATAAGCCAAACTCAATAGAACGCTATTACAATTAAATACTAGAACAGATAGGCGAAAGCAAAATAGTAATAAGGTAGGGGCCGTTAACGTAGATATATACAAAATGATATAAAAATACACAACAGGCCCTAAAGAGACCAAGGAAGATGAAATATATACATATAAAACCAAACTCCGGACCTGATTTCACTGGTACACTAGCGTCTAAGTATAGAAATAGCGCTATACACGATTTTACTGCCTATCAAAATACAAAATACAAACAGTATGAAAAGAGAAAAAATAGTAAAAATCTCCGCACACCAGGAGTTCACCGAGATGCGAATAGCAGCTGGCCTCTAATGAATGAATGGTCAACAAGGGTGGCTCGTACTAGGTGATGTATCAGAAAAAGATGCAGAAATATAGTATGAGTACCAAAACACAGGGTACTTAGTAGGCATCATACGTCGATCGAGCTCAGAAGATAAAATATATTATAAGAGACAGGAAAATAAACTAGCTATCAGGATCCACCTAAGTCTAGTTATCACAAAAAATTGAAAGTAGAAATATAGAACCCAATTAATGGTGAAGATAATAATAATAAAAGCAATAAAATCTCTCAAAGTGCATGCAAGATAATGTAATGCATCATGGGATGGTATGGTGCAGAATGTGGCTAATGCAGTTGTCACGACCCAACCTATCGTGAGTGGCACCCACCCAAACCCCGGGTTGAGAGAACCAATATCGACCCAAAACTTAACAGTTCTAACAACTCAAAATCAGTTTGCATAAATAAACTAACATTCAACGTCTCCAAATACTAAATAATAGAAATCTGCGAAAAAGCCTCCCTAGAATCTGAAGGTTACCGTACCAAAACATCTACCAAGTCTAGAGTACGGGGATGCAACCCCAAAAGCAAAACAGAGTTTAAGTCCAAAATAAGTGGGCTACAACTAAGAGAAGAAAATAAAGTAGCTCGACCAAAGCAACTCACCCTTGAGATTTGGAACCGCTAAGACTACAAGTAAGGTCGTGCGTCAACCGCCAAAAGATTGCATGTACTCATAGAAGAAAAGCAAGTGCAGAGTCAGTACACAACTATCGTGTACTGGTAGGATCATCGGCCAGCTCTAATAAACAAGATATGAACAATAAAGTAAAGCTGAGTAAAGCAAAATAAACATGTAACATGTCAACGACGTAACTAAACTACTGGTCTCTTCCTTAGCCTATCAACCACATATAATCACTTAACAATCAAGGACCAATCAACACCCATAAACACATGTCTTATCCACACAACCAAGACCCTCCAAGGATCCCTAGGACACCAACTATGTTTCAACATGCAATCCTGGATACACTAAGACCAACCTCATATTTAAATATAATCATCCAGCCTCTCATGGACCACATTCAAAAATGACAATTCAAGAATACAACCCGGTCCACTCATGGAATCATCAAAAAATACAATCAATTCAAGTAAATTAAAACTCGTACCAGGCATGGTAACCGAGTCAACCATTATAAATTCCTGTACCAGGCATGGTACCCAAGCCAACCGAATAGTATCCCATACCAGGCGTGGTACCCAAGCCAACCAATATGTAACTTGTACCAGACGTGGTACTCGAGCCAACTGAATGTCACACCAAATCCAATCAATCAACAAACCATGAACAAAAGAATACTTGTAAACCAACAAGCAACAAAACAAGTTCATTTCACAAGATTGATAATCGGATAAGTAGACATTCATAACCTCATTTCCTAAGCATGCAACTTACACAATACTAAGCTATAGTACATGAACACATATTTCATATTGGGAATATCAATAACCATCACCTACCTCAAATTATTCAATAGCTCTATTGAACTGAAGCCTTCCCATTTCTCAAAGCTCTTGCTTGTTCTTGGTCTTTGGGATGAAAAATGATGCAAAATGGAGTAAGTTTGCCTAAAATCACCCTGCCCTTCTCCTAAAATGCAGTTGAGGAAAAACTGAACATTTTGGGAAAGTTTCTGTATTAAACTGAATATAGCAGTTCATACACCACTATAACGCCCTTGCCATAGCGGTCGATACCGCTATAGCGGTGTTGATCAAAGATAACTTTTGCTATAGCAGATATATTACCGCTATAGCGGTCACCACTATAGCGCAGTGAAAGCGCTCGTCATGGGCAAAAAGTCAGAAAATTCTAGAAAAGTGCCCATTTTACAACACACCTTAAATCTCTAATATTTCGGAATAACCCCTTCAC
Organism: Jaltomata sinuosa; assembly: GCA_003996215.1. Taxonomy (NCBI): domain Eukaryota; kingdom Viridiplantae; phylum Streptophyta; class Magnoliopsida; order Solanales; family Solanaceae; genus Jaltomata; species Jaltomata sinuosa. The sequence goes on along the minus strand of QJPP01000592.1, from coordinate 32,575 downwards.
ATCAATCTCGATACCGAGAGTTTTACTTACCCAATTTACTTTCAAAGAGTCCCCTGGACTCCTTTATGTATAAGATAACAGAAAAACTAGCTCACAACAAGACACATTACCCAATCCTCACCTGGATTGCCCTAGACCATCCCTTGCTCAGAAACTAGCCGAGACTAGCCTGGCCCCAAATTTTCAACTCCCACACTCAGAAGTTTTCCACCTCGAAACTTAGCACGAAAGGTTTACCCATAACTACAAACTCAGTTGTTACAATAGATACCAATTTACCCATCGTTCATCCCCGAATGATCAAACCCAAAAATATGAAGAAAAAGGGAGAAAAGTGTAGTACCTGAATCCTCAAACAAGTGAGGGTACTTGTCCCGCATGTCCTTCTTGGTTTCTCAAGTGGCTTCCTCAACTTGATGATTCTTCCATTGAACCTTCAACGATTGGATCTCCTTTTTCCTTAATTTACAGACATCCCGATCCAGAATCGCAACTGATTCCTCTTTGTACTAAAGATCCTTGTCTAGTAATACTTCATCCCATTTAATAATGTAATCTCCGTACCCATGGTACCGCTTCAACATTAATACATGGAAGATTGGTGAACTCCTAATAAACTGGGCAGCAGTGCTAGCTTGTAAGACACTAGCCCTATAATTTTGAGAACTTCAAATGGACTAATAAATCGGGGACTGAGCTTACCTTTCTTACCAAAATGTATAACCCCCTTCACTGATGAAACCTTCAATAATACCTGCTCACCAACCTAAAAGTCCATGTCTCTTACCATGCGATCCGCATATTGCTTCTGCCTGCTCTGGGCTGCTAGAAACTTGGTCTGAATGTCCCTTACTTTTTCTTGCGCTTCCCTTACCAAGTCTATGCCCAGAGGCTTCACATCGCCAGCCTCAAACCACCCTATGGGTGACCTAAATTCCCTCCCATACAGTGCCTCAAATGGTGCCATATCGATACTGGAATGATAACTATTATTGTATGAGAATTCACACAATGGTAGAAACTGGTCCCAATGACCCTCGAAGTCGATCACACATGCTCTCAGCATGTCCTCCAACACTTAGATTGTCCTCTACGAATGATCGTCTGTCTGAGGATGGAATGTTGTGCTAAAAGTGAGTTGAGTGCCCAACTTTTCATGTAACTTACCCTAGAACTTAGAGGTAAACTGCATACCCCTATCTGAAAAGATAGACAGTGGTACCCCATACAGTCTCATGATCTCCTTCACATAGATCTTAGCCAACTGTTGTGAATTATAATCCACCCTGACCAGAATAAAATAAGCTGACTTGGTCATCCTGTCGACAATGACCCAAGTAGAATCATACTTTCCCAAGGTCTTGGGAAAGACCATCACAAAATCCATGGCTATTCTCTCCCACTTCCACTCGAGAATGGGCATTCTCTGAAGTAGTCCTGCAGGCCCTTGGTGCTCATACTTGACCTGCTTGCAATTATAACACTTGGACACGAAATCAACTATGTCCCTTTTCATCCTGGGCCACCAGTAAAATTACCTCAAATCCCTGTACATCTTGGTTACGTCCGGATGAATCAAATACCGTGAACCATTAGCCTCCGTCTAAACCTTCTAAATTATATCATCAACTCGAGGAACACAAATCCTCCCTCTGAAGCTCATAACCCCATCGGCGCCTAAGGTGGTGTCCCCGGACTCTTCGGATACTACCTTGCTCTGAAGCTTTCTCAACTGCGAATCCTAAAACTGCTTGGCCTTTATCTCTTCTATGAATGTGGATTTGACCTTAATACTGGCCAACACTCTACCCTGTTATGAGATACCCTGTTGCATAAACTTTGATTCCAAAGCCTGAATCTCCCTTGCCAATGGTCGTTTGGACACCCCCAAATAAGCCAAACTGCCCATGCTAATGGTCTTCTGGCTCAATGCGTCTGCCACCATATTAGCCTTACCTGGATGGTACTGGATGGTCACTTCATAATCTTTCAATAACTCCATCCACATCCTCTACCTCAGATTCAAGTCCTTCTGAGTAAGCACATGTTGCAGACTACGATGATTGGTGAACACTTCAGACTTGACACCATAGAGATAGTGTCTCCAAATCTTGAGTGTAAAAACAACCGCTGCCAACTCCAAGTCGTGGGTGGGATAATTTTTCTCAAGAGGCTTCAACTGCCTACAGGCATATGCTATAAGATTCCTGTACTGCATTAAGAAAACACCCAAACCTGAATGTGAAGCATCACAATATACAATGAAATCCTTACCTTCAACCGGTAAAGAAAGAATGGGAGCTGTAGTAAGAAGCGTCTTGAGATTTTGGAATCTCTCTTCACATTTGTCGGACCACACAAATGGTATCTCTTTCTGAGTCAACCTTATCAAGTGAGTAGCAATGGATGCAAAATCCTTGACAAACCTACAGTAGTACCCTGCAAGCCCCACAAAACTCCTCACCTCAGTCATAGAGCTAGGCCGGGCCCAATTCTTAATGGCCTCAATCTTTTGGGATCCACCATCACCCATTTCTCTGACACTACATGCATAAGGAAAGAGACTGAAGTCAACCAAAATTCACACTTAGAAAATTTTGCATATAGCTTCTGGTGCCTCAAAATTCCTAACACAATGCGGAGATGCACAACATGATCCTCCCTACTCTTGGAGTAGATCAAAATTTTATCTATAAACATAATGAAGAAAGAATCTAGATAAGACTTAAATACCCCATTCATCAGACTCATGAATGTTGTCAGCTTATTGGTTAACCCAAATAACATCATTAGGAACTCATAATGCCTATACCGAGTTTGAAAAGGAATCTTAGGAATGCCCTCAGGTCTAATCTTCAACTGATGATACCCTGACCTTAAGTCAATTTTCAAAAACACAGACGCACCTTGTAACTGGTCAAAGAGATCATCTATACGGGGTAAAAGGGTACTTGTTTTGGATGGTAACCTTGTTCAATTGCCTATAGTCTATGCACATCCACATACTACCATCCTTTTTTTTTCACAAATAGTACCGGAGCACCCCAAGGAAAAGCACTGGGGTGGATAACACTCTTATCTAAGAGATCCTGAAGCTGAGTCTTAAGTTCTCTCAATTCTTCCAGAGCCATACGATATGGAGGAATGGAAATTGGGCGGGTGCCCGACTCCAAGTCAATACAAATATCAATGTCTCTATCCGGAGGCATACTAAGAAAATTCACCAGAAATACCTCCTGAAATTAAACAACCGGAACTGACTCAATCGATGAGGACTCCATACTATCATCCGTAGATTAGCCAAAAAGGCTAAACACCCTCTCCCCACTAGTTTTCTAGCCTGGACAAATGATATGATTTTAGCCGATTTAGGCTTGAATACACCTTTCCACTCTAGTCTATCCTTACCCAGAATTTCTAGAGCTACAATCTTAGCATTACAATTCAATACTTATGATAATGAGATAACCAGGTCATGCCCAAGATAACATCAAAATCTAACATGTACAGAATGACCAAATCTACCCAAGTCTGCAACCCCACGAACACCACAAAATAAGTATGATAAACATGAGTCACTATCAAAGACTGTCCAACCGGGGTGGAAATATGGATAGGGGAATCAAGGATGTCACAAGTCAAATCCATACCCAAAGCAAACTTCACAGAAATATAAGAATATGTAGAACCTGGGTCAAAAAGTACAGAAGTCATCCTATTACAGACAAGAATTATACCTGTGATCACCGTGTATTATGCCTCAGGCTCAGACTTCCCTGGAAAAGCATAATAGTGAGCCCGGTCATCAATCCGAGAAACTTCCCTAGCCAACTGTGCCACTCCCCTGCCCATGCTGCTATTACCCCTGTCTACCCGACCTCCCTGAAAGTTACCTCGCCCACCCTGTGGACGACCTCTAGTATAGCCACCTCTACCTACTAGAACCACAGCCTTAGACTGCAGCTTATTCTAATTACCCGTATGTCTGTGAGGGCACTCCCTCTTAAAGTGACCCAGATCACCACAATAGAAACATCCGCAATCAAGAGTAGGCCTACTGGTAGATGTGTAAGAAGCTCTCTGGCCTCTAGGAGCTGAAAACTGCTGACTAGCTCCCGGAAGACCACCTGTGGTAGCTGACTGAATAGGACAGGCAGAGTACACATGCTGATTGTGTCCCCCTAGAGTATGAACCACTGAAAGTTCCATCATTCCGGGACTTCTTGGCTAACACTTTAGCCTGCCCAATCTGCCTGACCCCTTCTAACTTCTTGACATAGTCTCTGACCTCATTGAAGCCCTTTCCAGCTAAAGTCATGTGCATGGACAACACTTTCAATTCAGTATTCAAACCTTTCACAAACAACTGAAGCCTCTCCTCTTCGGTACCTAACAACTGAGTAGCAAAATGAGACAAGGCATGAAACTTGGCCTCATAAGAGGAAACTGACATGCCACCCTGTTCCAGATCCAGGAACTCATCCTTTTTGCGATCCCTCAAGGTACAGGGCACATACTTCTCTAAGAAGAGAGAATAAAACTTATCCCAAGTCAGTGGAGGCAAGGTCGATGGACGACATTCCATATGAGACCTCCACCATTTCTTAGCATCACCCTACAGCTGAAAAGTGACAAACTCAACCCCATGTTGTTGCACAATTCCTTGCTTGTGCAGCCTCTCATAACTATCCAATATGAACTCATAAGCATCTTCCCTATCAATACCCTAAAACATAGGAGGTTTCAGCTTAAGGAACTTAGTCAGCATCTGTACTCATTTCCTGTCATAACTGAACCTAGCATTGGCTTGAAGAAGTTGTCTGTGCCCGATGTCGCATCCATCCTAGGAGTTGTAGTAACCGCTGGTTGGGTGCCTAGAGCCTGATTTGCAATACCCGTGGGGGTGGATCCAGCACCAACCAGTCAACTAAGAAAGCTTCACACCTGCTGAAATGCTTCGGGCATGATAGGGGGAAGGCCTGCACCTCCAGCCAGTGCCACCTCCGACAGAAGGCCCAGACCCCGCCAACCAAGTATCAAAAAGAAAGAGAGAAAAATCTGATATAAATAAGGGTATCCATCTGGAATGAATTTTCTCAACATTCCAGATGAATGCAGCCAACTCATGCTTTAGATTCACAAAGATATTGTGATCTTTTGCATATTTAGCTGCGACCTGTTCTGCACCATCCTCAACAACAACCTCAACTTCCTCTTTGACCTGATCCTGAGGGTGGACTCTCATGCACGTGCACCTGCTTGAGCTCCACCCCTGGCGAGTGCTGCTCTACCTCGGCTCCTGCCCCTGCCCCTTCCTCTACCTTTGACAGTTGGGCCCGTTGCTGGGACCGCTGGTCTCGCTCTATTGTTCCTCGTATTAACCATTTACGGACAGAAGAGTGGAAGAGTTAGATACCAATTGTATGACCAGATACCAATTGGAATCAAGTTTTAGCACGAAGGAAGAAAGAGGAGATATTTTTTCTTAAGGTCCTATATCCTCTCGAAGAAAAGTACAGACATCTCCATACCATTCCACAAGACTCTACTAGACTCATTTTAGTACGATGAGATAAATGAACCTACGGTTCTGATACCATCTTTGTCATGACTCAACCCACCATGAGTGGCACCCACCCAAACCCCCGGGTGAGCAAACCAATATCGACCCAAAACTTAACCATTCTAACAGCTCAAAACTAGTTTGCATAAAGAAAACTAACATTCAACGTCTCAAAATACTAGATAATAGAAATCTGTGGAAAAGCCTCCCTAGAACCTGAAGGTCACCATACTAAAACATCTACTAAGTCTAGAGTACGAGGATGCAACCCCAAAAGCAAAACAGAGTTTAAGCCTGAAATAAGTGGGCTACAAATAAGAGAAAAAAACAAGGTAGCTCGACTAAAGCAGCTCACCCTTGAGATCTGGAACCGCTGGGACTACAAGTGAGGTCGTACGTCAGCCATCGAAAGATTGCTTGTACTCACAAAAGAAAAGCAACTGCATAGTCAGTACACAATCACCGTGTACTAGTAGGATCATCAGCCAGCTCCAATAAACAAGATATGAACAATAAACTAAAGATGAGTAATGCAAACTAAACATGTAACAGGTCGATAACGTAACTAAACTACAGGTCTCTTCCTTAGCCTATCAACCACATATAATCACTTAACAATCAAGGACCAACCAGCACCCATAAACACGTCTTATCCACACAACCCAGACCCTCCCAGGATCCCTAGGACACCAACTATGTTTCAACATGCAATCCTGGCCTACACTAAGACCAACCTCACATTTAAATATAATCACCCGGCCTCTCATGGACCATATGCAGAAATCACAATTCAAGAATGCAACCTGATCCACTCATGGAACCATCAAAAGAATATAATCAATTCAAGTAAATCAAAACTCGTACCAGGTATGGTACCTGAGCCAACCAATGTGAATTCCCATACCAGGCCTGGTACTTGAGCTAATTAAATAGTATCCCATACCAGGCGTGGTACCCGAGCTAACCAATATGTAATCCGTACCAAGCATGGTACCCGAGCCAACTGAATGTCACGCCAAATCCAATCAATCAACAAACCATGAACAAAAGTGTCACTCCCCGAGGTTACCTCCTAGACGAAACATAGGACTTGGGACCACAAGTGCCCCAAGCTAGCCCTTGGTCATAGCATTCTCAAGCATAACAAAGATAAACGGAAGCATAATAGATAAAATCAGAATAACATAGATGGTTAATCAAATCAAATAGAAATACCAGATCCATAAGGAAACTCGAATACTGTCTATGTCTGAAAAGCCTCTACTCATGACATAAAGAGTTGCTAGGACAAGACCCTAGCTAACTCGAAGTACGAAATAAAAATCTACATAAGCTAAAAATATAAATAGTCCTCGATCTAAGAGGACTCACCAATAGCTGTCTGGGAGTGACCGGGAAACTCTAGCCATGAGTCTGAGGAGGTATACCTGAATCTGCATCATCAAAGGATGCATCGCAAGATATGCGTCAGTACTATAGGATGTAACGAGTATGCGAGATATGCATAAATAATATAAAAGCATGCTTAAAACCTAATTGAAAATTGAGTTCATGCGAAATCGAAGAAGTCATAAGTAAGTATCATAGTTTGAGTAATTAGCATGAGTTCATAGTCAAAACTTCAAAATAAGATATCGTAAAGGTTAGAAAACTTGAAATCATTCATACGGGAGTTTCTTATAACCGACAATAGACCATGTGAGCTACATGGAATCTAACTATATAACCCTAGTTAGCAAAGGTGACTTGAACCTTGCCAAGGAACGAGTCACCATCCCCAACTATATAACCCTAGTTGGCAAAGCTGCCCTAATGCCCGCTAAGACACAGGACACCATTATAAAGATGTGGATCCACTTTTATAAGCCCATAGGGCACTTCATTTAATAACCTACACTGACAATATAGTTTTTGGACTTGGGTAATCGAATCCTTATCGCTCGGTGCTAAATACTACTCCCAAAATATGTAGATATAGCTAATAATTTCTTAGTGGCACAATCTCATGCCAAATCTTATTCGAAAAGCATGAAAACACATTGAGCATCATGCAAATTCTCATATCATAAGTTCATGAAGCTTAACATAGCCATAGTCCAAAACATGCTTTTCTTTTTAAATTCGTACTTGAAGAATTGCATATGCAATTTCATAAATTCATAAAGCCATGATATCTAATCATGCATAATTTCACTTGAAAACATGCAATTCAATGGAATCATGCTAGAAATCAAATTTGATGCTTGGGCCTTTGAATCTAATAGACTAATCATGATCAAATCGTAAATAGGTAATGAGAAACCATGAATTTAAGCATATGAACTGATTTCATAAGTTTTCCCCAATTTAGATCAAAACCCTAATTTTCACAAGTTCATAATTCAAGATAAAAATTTGGGATTTTGGGAACAAGGGTGAGAGGAACCCATTGTTGAATACCCACATACCTTGGTTGGATCTAACCCACTAGAATTGAAAAGACTTAGGAGACTTGGACTTGGAGCTTGAGACCTTGAGCTTGAGAGAGTCCTTTCCTTTTCTGGGAGATGAATGAGGTAATGGGAGAGGACCTAGGCTAATAAGGGTGGAAACCCATATAGAAGTAGCCAAAATAACATCATTTAGGAGTTAAAAGGGTGGGTAATGATTAAAATACCCCTGGGATATACTTAAGAAAAAGCTGGAAAAATTGATCTTCAGGGACCACGAGTTGGTCTACGGTCCGTTATCCCAAAGGACGGACTGTCAATATGGTCCATGGTTTCCCACTGATACTTATTGGAGCTACTGGAATTGCATTCCATGAGTCACACCACGGTCCGTACTTCCAAACAATGGACCGTCCTGTCGACTAGTGGTTTGCCTTGAGGGATATGGACTTTCTGAACTTTCAGGGATTACGGCTGGGATGATGGCTTATCGTCCAGAAGGATGGACCATCCCTAGACTCATCATTTCTGGGATAGTTTAAGAGGTCTTCTGGAACTTAGACAATGAGTGAACAAGATGGACCGTGGTTTCAAACCACAAACCGTCGACTGACTCGTCGTCTCTGGAAACTTGAGATTTTTCTTTGATTTTAACTTAGATAGCTGGTTTGATTTCCGAGGTGTTATAATATCTCCCCCTTGGGATCATTCATCCTCGAATGAAGACTAAACAAGGGAAAACTGAAGAGAAAATAGCCCAACTAGCAACAGAATAAGGAAATCAAAGTGTAAACATAAAAACTGAACCTTTCAACTTGAAAACATGATAAACTAACTTCATAAAACATGGATGCATGCTAGAATCATGAGAGGAACTGGTGGAATAGAATCAGAGGGATATACTAAGGAGGAAACTAGTACCTTAAGCTGAAACTGAATCAGAAGGAAAGAGATGAGGATATTTGGCCTTCATGGCCTCTTCTGCTTCCCAAGTAGCACCCTCTACAAGTTGATTCCTCCAAAGGACTTTCACCAAAGTGACTTCTTTGTTCTTTAACCTCCGAATATGATGATCAAGGATCTCCATGGGAACCTTCTCATAGGTGAGACTATCCTTCACACCCACATACTCCAAGGGAACAATCAAGGTCGGATCACCAACATACTTCTTCAACAAGAAACATGGAAAACTGGATGAACCGTTTCCAACTCTGTTGGCAAATCCAACTCATAAGCAACGCTACCAATTCTCCTCAAAATCTGATAAGGACCTACAAAATGGGGACTAAGCTTTCCTTTCTTGCCAAACCTCATCACACCCTTCATGGGTAACACCTTTAGGAAAACCCAATCATCGACTTCAAATTCCAACTCCCTTCTCCTCACATCCACATAAGATTTTTGTCGACTCTGAGCAGTCTTCAATCTTTCCCTAATAAGCTGAGCCTTCTTTATAGTCTCATGAACCGCATCTGGACTAATTAAGGCTGCCTCACTTACCTTAAACCAACCAATAGGAGATCTACACCTTCGGCCATAAAGTGCCTCATATGGAGCCATCTGGATGCTAGAGTGAAAGTTGTTGTTGTAGGCAAACTCGATAAGAGGTAAGTGATCATCCCAATTACCTTTGAAGTCAATCACACACACTCTCAACATATCTTCCAAAGTTTGAATAGTACACTCTGCCTGGCCGTCTGTCTGAGGGTGAAAAGTTGTGCTAAGCTTCACGTGGGTACCAAGACCTTTCTGAAATGATTTCCAAAACTGAGATGTAAATTGATGACCTCTATCAGAAATGATAGACAAGGGAACACCATGCAATCGAACTATCTCCCGGATGTAGATTCTGGCATAATCGTCTGCTGAATCAGTAGTCTTAACATCCAAGAAGTGAGATGACTTGGTCATCCGATCGAAAATCACCGAAATAGAATCATGTTGCCTTCGAGTATGAGGCAAACCAGTAATAAAGTCCATATTGATTGCTTCCCATTTCCAAGTGGGAAGGTCAATATCTTGAATCATGCCACCCGGCCTTTGATGTTCCACCTTTACTTGTTGACAGTTGGGACACTTAGCCACAAACCCGGCTATGTCCCTCCTCATACCATTCCACCAAAAGACTTCCCGTAGGTCACGGTACATCTTGGTGGCACCAGGATGAATGGAATATTTAGAACTGTAAGCCTCACTCAGAATCTGTTGTCTCAACCCATCTACATCTGGCATACATAAGCCACCCTGATAACAAAGCACACCATCTCCCCCTTGGGAGAAAACCTCCACTTGTTGCTGATGAACTGCACCCTTAAGCTGAAGTAAAATGGGATCCTTATCTTGCTTTGCCTTTACCTCAGCTACCAAGGATGATTCAACACCATTTTGTACAATCACACCACCATCTGTCGAGTCCATAAGGCTTAACCAATTCCTTCTTCCCATCTTCAACAGAAGACACACTTCCCATGGACAATCTACTAAAAGCATCCGCCACGACATTGGCCTTACCCGGATGGTAAAGTACATTCATATCATAATCCTTAAGGAGCTCAAGCCATCTCCTTTGAGGAAAATTCAATTCCTTTTGAGTGAACACATACTAAAGACTCTTATGATCGATGAATACATCCACATGTACCCTATACAAGTAATGTCTTCAAATCTTCAAAGGAAAGACCATGGCTGCCAACTCAAGATCATGAGTAGGATAGTTCTTCTCATGAGTCTTAAGCTGTCTCGAAGCATAAGTAATCATCCTACCACGCTAGATCAAAACTAAACCCAAACCAATCCTAGAAGCATCACAATACATAAAAAAATCATCTAGGCCCTCGGGTAGAGCTAACACTGGAGTTGTGGTCAATCTAGTCTTCAATTCCTGAAAGTTCTTCTCACACAAGTCGGACCACTGAAATTTTACCTTCTTTTGAGTCAATCGGGTCAAAAGGGCAGCAATGGAAGAAAATCCTTCCACAAACCTCCTGTAGTAACAAGCCAAACCCAAAAAGCTCCTAATATCAAACGGGGAAGTAGGTCTAGGCCAGTTCTTTACTGCCTTTATCTTTTGAGAATCAACTCGGATACCATCACTAGTCACAATATGACCTAGAAAGGCAACATAATGCATCCAGAACTCACACTTGCTAAACTTAGCAAATAACTGACTATCCTTGAGAGTTTACAACATAACCCTTAAGTGGTCAGCATGATCCTCCTCACTCCAAGAGTAGATGAGGATATCATCAATGACAACAATCACAAACATATCTAGGTACTGTTTGAACACACGGTTTATCAAATTCATAAAGGCTGCAGGAGCATTCGTTAGACCAAAAGATAAAACAACAAACTCATAATGACCATACCGATTCCTGAAGGTTGTCTTCGAAATATCACACTCTATAACATGAAGCTGATGATAACCGGATCTAAGATGAATTTTGGAGAAGAAACTAGCACCCTGAAGCTGATGGAACAAGTCATCAATCCTAGGAATGAGATATTTATTCTTGATTGTGACCTTGTTCAATTAACGGTAGTCAATACACATTCTAAGAGAACCATCTTTCTTTCAAACAAATAAAACTGGGGCACCTCATGGAGAAATGCTAGGCCAGATGAAACCTTTATCAAGAAGATCCTTCAACTGATATTTCAACTCTTTAAGTTCTGGGGAGCCATTCTATATGGAGGAATAGAGATAGAGTTCATATTTGGGAGAAGATCTATCCCAAAGTCTATCTCCTGCTCGGGAGGGACTCCAGGCAAATCCTCGGGAAACACTTTTGGAAACTCATTCACAACAGGAACCGACTGAAGGGATGGGGATTCGGACTCCGAGTCCATAACTCGCACTATGTGATAAACATACCCCTCTGAAATCATCTTCCTAGCCTTAAGATAAGATATAAAATGACCTTTCGAGGAAGGGGGACTACCTTACGATTCTAAAATGGGTTCATTTGGAAACTGGAAACTGACAACCCGAGTATGACAATCAACAGAATCATAACATGCATACAACCAATCCATACCAAGAATGACATCAAAATCAATCATCTACAACTCTACTAGATCCGCTAAAGTGACTCTATGAAGGACTGAGATAGGGCAATTTTGGTAGATTCTTTTAGCTAAGACTGACTCACCAATGGGAGTAGAAACATAAAAGGGTTCTAAGAGCAATTTGGAACAAACTTTGAACTTGCATTCCACATAAGGGGTCACAAAAGATAAGGAGGCACCGGGATCTAACAAAGCATACACATCAAAAGATAAGACTTTCAACATACCAGTAACAACATCTGGGGAACCCTCATGATCCTGACGAGAGGACATGGCATAAAGGCGGTTCTGGCATTGACCACCAGAACTAGAAGTTGTGCCCTACTGGGCTGGTCGACCTCCTAAAGTTATTGTGTGGACTGAGTCCTACCTCCCTGTCCCTTCTTAGCTGAAGGGTAATCTCTGATATGATCTCCAGCCAGACCACACCCAAATCAACTACCTTAACTGGCCAAACACTCACCAGAATGACTCTTCCCACACTTACCATAAACTGGGTATGAAGATCCCTTAGCAACACTACCTTGAGACTGGGAATAGGAACCAGAGCCTCTACCACTCTGATCATGACAAGGCCTCTGGGCTTGGGTAGGAGCACTAGCAGAAGAATGAACGGATCATATGACTTCTTCTGGAAAGAAGAGCGATGTCCACCTCTGGACCTGTGATGACCAAAACCTGATCCCTCGTATCTAGCCCTCTTGTTCTCCCTTGCCATCTCCCTAAGTTTGTCACCCTCAATCTGATGGGCATGAGTCATGAGTTGGGAAATGTTTATATCACTCAACAACAAGGTAGACCTACACTCTTTCTTCACCACATCAGAAACCCTATAAATAAACTTGCTCATTTGATCATGCAGGTCCGCTACCATGGAGGGAGCATATCTAGACAACTGAGTGAACTTCAGACTATACTCTTAAACTGACATCGACCCCTGTCTCAAGATCATGAATTCCTCCACCTTCGCTTGCCTCAACTCTCAGGGAAAGAACCTATCAAGGAAGGCCCTCTCAAAACACTCCCAAGTCATGGGGACCGTGTCCCTCACCCTAGTCTCCTTCCATTACATGAACCAAATATAAGCTACATCCTTGAGTTGATAGGATGAAATCTCAACACAATCAACCCCAACCACTTGCATAACTTTGAAGATATTATTTACTTCATCAATAAAGTTGAGCGGGTCCTCACTCACTTTCGAACCCCAAAATTTGGGTGGGTTCATCCGGACGAAGTCACGAACTCAGGCCGCTATCCCACCTTAAGGGTGGACTGGGGCAGGAGCCTGTTGATTGGCCTGAGTGGCCAAAGTCTGGGCTAGCAAATGGATGTCATTTTTCAATTCCTCATTCGTGACATCAGGGTCCGGAACGGGAGAAACATCATTTTGAGTGGCTCGGGGAGGCATAGCACATCGAGGAGGCATAATCTGAAATGTACAAGATGAGTATTAGAGGAAAATAAGAGTTAAGCTCTATCGCATGACATGATCATGAAAGAAGTGAAGTTCTCTAAGACATCTCATAGTTTCTCTCACATATGTGTGGCGCGCTTCACACACGTGAAAAAGACTCTACTCATGACATCCTAAGAGTGTTGAACCTAAGGCTCTGATACCAAGTTTGTCATGCCCCGAGGTTACCCCCAAGATGTAACATGGGACTTGGGACGACAAGTTCCCCAAGCTAACCCTTGGTCATAGCATTCTCAAGCATAACAAATATAAGTGGAAGCATAATAGATAAAGTCAGAATAGCATAGATGGATAATCAAATCAAATAGAAATACCAGATCCATAAGGAAACTTGAATACTGTCTATGTCTGAAAAGCCTCTACTCATGACATAAAGAGTTACTAGGATAAGACCCTAGCTAACTCGAAGTACGAAATGAAAATCTAACATAAGCTAAAAACATAACTAGTACTCGACCTAAGAGAACTCACCAACAGCTGTCTGGGAGTGACCAAGAAACTCTAGCCACGAGTCTGAGGAGGTACACCTAAATATGCATCATCAAAGGATGCAGTGCAATATATGCGTCAGTACTATAAGATGTACCGAGTATGCAAGATATGAGTAAATAATATAAAAGCATGCTTAAAACGTAATTGAAAACTGAGTTCATGCAAAATCGAAGAAGTCATAAGTAAGTATCATAGTTTGAGTAATAAGCATGAGTTCGTCATCAAAACTTCAAAATAAGGTATTGTAAAGCTTAGAAAACTTAAAATCATTCATACGGGAGTTTCTTATAACCGACAATAGACCATATGAGCTACATGGAATCTAACTATATAATGCTAGTTAGCAAAGCTGACTTGAACCTTGCCAAGGAACGAGTCACCATCCCTAACTATATAACCCTAGTTGTCAAAGCTTCCCTAATGCCCGCTAAGACACAGCAAACCATTATCAAGATGTGGATCCACTCTCATAAGCCCATAGGGCACTTTATTTAATAACCTACACTGGCAACGTAGTTTTTGGACTTGGGTAATCGAACCCTCATTGCTCGATGCTAAATACTACTCCCAAAACATGCACATATAACTCATAATTTCTTAGTGACACAATCTCATGCCAAATCTTGTTCGAAAAGAATGAAAACACATCAGGCATCATGCAAATTCTCATATCATAAGTTCATGAAGCTTATCATAGCCATAGTCCAAAACATGCTCTTTTTTTCTAAATTCGTACTTGAAGAATTGGACATGCAATTTCATAAATTCATAAAGCCATGATATGTAATCATGCATAATTTCACTTGAAAATATGCAATTTAATGGAATCATGCTAGAAATCAACTTTGATGCTTGGGCCTTTGAATCTAATAGACGAATCATGATCAAATCGTAAATAGGTAATGAGAAACCATGAATTTAAGCATAGGAACTGATTTCATAAGTTTTCCCAAATTTAGATCAAAACCCTAATTTTCACAAGCTCATAATTTAAAATAAGAATTTGGGGTTTTGGGCACTAGGGTAAGAGGAACCCATTATTGAATACCCATATACCTTGGTTGGAGCTAACCCACTTGAATTGAAAAGACTTAGGAGACTTGGACTTGGAGCTTGAGACCTTGAGCTTGAGAGAGTCCTTTCCTTTTTTGGGAGATGAATGAGGTAATGCGAGAGGACCTAGGCTAATAAGGGTGGAAACCCTTCTAGAAGTAGCCAAAATAACATTATTTATGAGTTAAAAGGATGTGTAATGACTAAAATACCCCTGGGATATACTTAAGAAAAAGCTGGAAAATTGATCTTCAGGGACCACGAGTTGGTCTACGGTCCGTCATCCCAAAGGACGGACTGTCAATATGGTCCATGGTTTCCCACTGATACTTATTGGAGCTACTGGAATTGCATTCCATGAGTCACACCACGGTCCGTACTTCCAAACAATGGACCGTCCTGTCGACTAGTGGTTTACCTTGAGGGATATGGACTTTCTGAACTTTCAGGGATTACGGCTGGGAAGATGGCCTATCATCCAGAAGGATGGACAATCCCTAGACTCGTCATTTCTGGGACAGTTTAAGTGGTCTTCAGGAACTTGGACAATGAGTGCACAGGACGGACCGTGGTTTTAAACCACGAACCGTCTACTGACTCGTCATCTCTGGAAACTTGAGTTTTTTCTGAGATTTTAACTTAGATAGCTGGTTTGATTTTCGAGGTGTTACAAAAATCATACTTGTAAACCAACAAGCAACAAAACAAGTTCATTTCACAAAACTGATAACCGGATAAGTAGACATTCATAACCTTATTTCCTAAGCATGCAAGTCACACAATACTAAGCTATAGTACATGAACACATATTGTATATTGGGAATATCAATAACCATCACCTACCTCAAATTATTCAACAGCTCTATTGAACTGGAGCCTTCCCGTTTCCCAAAGCTCTTGCTTGTTCTTGGTTTTTGGGACAAAAATTGATTCAAAATGGAGTATGTTTGCCTAAAATTGCCCTTCCCTTCTCCCAAAATGTAGTTGAGGAAAAATTGAATATTTTGGAGAAGTTTTTGCATTAAATCTTGACTCAGTCCACTATAGTGGTTCGTACACCACTATAGCACCCCTGCCATAGCGGAACCAGCCGTTATAGCGGTACTGACCAAAGTTGACTTCCACTATAGTAGATATATTACCACTATAGTGTTCACTGCTATGGCATAGTGACAGCGCTTGTCACGGGTAGAAAGTCAGAAAATCCCAAAAAGTGCCCATTTTACAACACACCTTAAATCTCCGACGTTCTAGAACAACCCATTTATGCCAATCTCAATACCGAGAGTTCTACTTACCCAAATTCACTTCCAAAAAGTCCCCCGGACTCCTCTATGTCTTAGCTGACAGAAGAACTAGCTCACAACAAGACACATTATCCAATCCTCACCCGGATTGCCCTAGACCATCCCTTGCTCAGAAGCTAGCCAAGACTAGCCTAACCCTGAATTTTTAACTCCCACACCCGAAAGTTTTTCAACTCAAAACTTGGCACGAAGAGTTTACCTGTAACAATGCACTCGATCATTTTAGTAGTAAAGTCAAAAAAAAAACTAAAACACAATTCGCAGGCCACCCTGTAGGCTTTTCGAATCATATCGCAGGCCTTTCTAGGGCTCATCAACATATGTAATAAAAGTAAAAACCAGATAAGTGCACCTCGGGCCGCCAAAAATCATACCTCAAACTCATCAACATAAAGTAATCAGAGAAAAGGTCCAAAAATGTCCCTCGAACCGAGTATAAAAAGTGGTGCTTTTATCTCCTTTCCAAAACAGTAATAAAATCATGCAATTCTTTTCTACAACATGAAACCATAGTAAAAATGGGAATTTCCATCTTTTAAAACTGAAAATCTCATATCTTTCTTTCAACCAGTACCGATGTCCATGCAAATGCATAAATGAACAAATGCATGCCATCAAGGAAAATACATGTGTAAATGTACATATTGTGTATCAAACAGGGCAAAAGTACCCTCTAATAAAAAATGACTGACCTGGAACTCTGCCCAAATTCAAAGTTATGACCTCAGGCCCACTGTTACACAACAATGGAAATAAATACGAAAAATGGAACTATAAGGCGAAAATAATCATAAAATGTCTACTCTACTATGAAAACTTCCTCAAGCCTATACTAAGGAATTCTAGTCTAACATAACGAGGCTACATCACTCTAAATTAAGGATAAATATGATAATTCTATTCTACGGTTCCAGTAATGGCCAAATAAGCAGAAACATGATTAAAAGCCTAATTCTAAACTAAAACCTACCCTAGCATTCAAGTAACTTATAAAATATAAACTTTAGCCGAGCTAAGTCTAAAAGAGGTAAACCGTAACCTACCTGAATGCTGAACTACAGTGGCGATCCATCACTAAACTCTCTTGACGTACCTCATAATGCTGCCACACTATCATAAATAGAATCTACACATCAAGACGTGAAAAATGATACCCATATTGCTATTAATAAAATTAGACCAGAAATTGGATCCAAAAATGACCCTATGGGCTCGCTTAACAAAACAGAAATTAAATTTCATATTTAAGCTCCCAACAAGACGTGGGGTGCATGCTCCAAATTTGAGAGGAATAAGTAGTGAATTTGGACCTCAAATGGTCCAAAAAGCTTACTTTAAGCTAAGAAGAACTCATGCAAATGAGACCCAAATGAAGAACAAAAGATGGAATTAAAGCTTAGATGCGTAATAGAATGAGAAGGGGAAGAGAATTACCTCAAGTTCTTGATAATTTGGCAAGAAATGGTGAAATTCTCTCTTAAATCGAGCTCAACGATGGAGGAAAATGTTTGACACTTAAGTGAAAACGAGGAAGAGAGTACATTTAAAAGTCTCAGTGATCGTCACTCTTGTGGAAAAATTGTTACAGGAGCGGCATCGCACGACGAACAAAGCATCGCAGGAACAGAGGTCAACAGTAACTTTTGACTCCCCAGGTGCGGCCCAGGCTCTGCAGGAGCGGTCAAGCTCCACAGGAGGGGACCCCTGCTGACATCACCAGGTTATGCAAGAGTGGCTGATGTCCATTGGCGCGATGCCACTGGTGTGAGCCAGGCACCACAAAGGCAGTTGCACCAGCACCAGTTGCACCAGTAACTTCCAAACAACTTTAAACTCTCTTATCAGACCTTTGAGATTCATTTCAAATCCCGTGAACACAAACCAGACATGCTACTCAATTGGAAATGACATCCTAGACTCAATAAAATCATTGAAATGACCAGCAGATGTCGTCTTGATGAAATGTTGACCAAAATCAACACTTTGTCAATTTTGCTTAAAAGTTACCTAAGTGTCCAAAACAATTCCAGAAGCTCTGGGACCTAAACCAAAGGTCCCACTAGCCCAAAGTCCACGTACTAGAGCTAACATTACTGATGGAATTTTCATCTGAGCCTGTCTTTTTTGAAAGTTGACCAAAGTCAAGTCTATCAACTTTAAGAGTTCCAAAATAAGAAAACTCATCTAGAACTTAACTGAACGCCTTGGAAAGCATGCCAGCCATTCCCGCAAGTTAAACAAACTATAAAGAAGCTATGAAAAGGGTCAAAATGGTAAAAGACAGGAATATAAGGAAATGACTATGAGGGTCATTACAACATCCACTACTAAAAGAACTTTCATCCTTGAAAGTTAAAGAAAGGAAGGTAACTGAAGGCTCAAAAAGGTGAGAATAATGGGTCCGCATATCGGTCTTGGTCTCCCAAGTAGCCTCCTTAACAGGATGATGTCGCCACTGAAACTTAACTGAAGGAATCACCTTGGACCTCAACTGTCTAACCTGCTTGTCAAAAATAGCAATAGGCTTAGATTTGGCTCTTCAGTTAAGGTAGGTTACAGTTTAATTGAAGTTGAGACTTTGTTTGGAACTTGTTTATCTTTTAATTGAATAACTTGTTGATTGGTCTTCAGATATACTTGAAGTTGATAATTATGATCTTGTTAATTCTTGAATGAATACGCTATTGCATATTGAATTTGATTTAAAGTACGTTAAGATAATGAAGTATACTTGTGATTTGGAGCACTGTGTTATATTATGAGAGACGGAGAATTTAGAACCATAGGTTGATACTGGTTGAGGGATTAGGTACCATATTGGCAAGGTACTAGTTTATAGATCGGGTACCACATTGGTACAGTAGTAGTTTATGGATCGAGTACCACACTGATATGCTATTGTTATTAATATTTTAGATCGGGTATCACGTTAGTACAATACATAGACCCTGATGCATCCCCTGTAGGTCATGACTAGTTGAGAAGAAATAAGTCTCTTTAGCATGTGTGTACAACTTAGTGTTTGAGGTGTGAGTTAGTATGACATATCGTGATGATAATAAAAGTAAAGGAAAGACAAATATAAGAGTATGATGGACATAGATTCATGTTATGATGTGATTATATAGATTGTGAGTTTCTTGATTGTTATGATAATATCTGATGACTTATATGATTTATTTTCAGACATTGTTTGGTTTGATTTGAAGTGATTATTTTATTGGGTAAACTATTTGCTATGTGTTGAAGCTCTTGTTTACCTGTTATTTGATTTATGTTGCATACTTGTTCTAAATTAGATCGACCTATGATGCCTACCAGTACATACTGTTTTATACTGACACTATCATATACTCTTCTTTTGTTGAGTGCAGATCGTGTTTCAGAGTCTCAGACGTGACCTTATCTCTAGTGGTGATAACTGATTCGATCCAAGGGTGAGCACTACATCTATAGGCTGCCATGGATCTTTGTATTAGTTCTTGTCCCTCTATTGGACAAGTAGACTTTTTTTATTTTGTTAGTTTTTTATATCTTAGACATGATTTTGGATTTAGAGTTCTTGTACGATGACTTTCGGGTCTTGAAGATTGTAACAGATAGTTGAAATATTTTGCACTTACTTTTTTGTTAGTTTTTCAGCTATTATTATTACTAAAGTTGGTTTGTTTTGTTATTATTTCATCTAAAAATGGCTAATTGACTAGGTTAAGATTTGGGTTAGATGGTTCTCCCACCAAAGGATTAATGTGGGTGCTACTCACGGCCATTTAGGTCGTGACATTACGTCCCGGATTCAAAACCTCAACCAAAAAGTCAACCCCAAGCCCGAAAGAGAAAAAACAGAAATTCATTTGAAAATAACTTTACCCATAAATTAAGTATTTCACATATCAAATTTTATTGAAACTAAAGTCAAAATTGAGCTTCAAATCATCAAAATATCGTTCTTTTACTTTACCTAAAAAAAACCTAAATTTTCAAGTTGAAAAATCAAGATTTGAAGGTAAAATAATGAAATAATTATTGGGAATCAATAAAATATTGGTTTATAAACTTACCCAACGAAGAAATCTTTAGAACCACCTTTTGAATCTCCCAAAGTTGAGTCCCCAAACTCCCAAAATTAAGATATGTCCGTTGCTTTTGTAAAAAAATAAATATAAAATTTAAAAAAATGGGAAAAACGACAGACAACGTCACTTGTTCATCGCTTTTGCCATCACTTTTTTGGATAGTTGATAACGCTCAAATCGTGCTATCCAAGTAGGAGGTCACGACGATCGTCAGAGCAAAATAAAATTTATATATCCCAACGGATGTCGGGGTCATACCCAAGAGAACAATGTAGTCGCGATTGAGCTAATATAGAGTCCAAACAACTTATAGAAGTTCAATTAACAAGAAGGGGAAAAGATATCTAAAAGGGGGGGATTTACGAACTACAACTAAAGTTAAAAGAAAATCAAATAAAAGATAGATTGATCAATGGCTTTCCTTGCTTTCGTCAAGCAAGGAAAACAAGGGAGAATTGGGAATGGAAATTTAATTCACAAGACTTGCACCCGTTTTACACCTAGGTAGTCTTGGCTAAAGGTATGCCTAACTGTCTCTCGACCAATCGAGCATATATCTCATGTATTTTCTCTCGAACTAACACGAGTAAGCAATAAACAAGCCAAATAACTTGGGTGAGTTGGGTTATCTCTAACCCAAACTCTTAGATGGGAGTTTCTGGCAACCAAGCTATGTCTAGACTTGATCTAGAGTGAAAACCACAAATCCCCACTAATGAATCTTCCCGAATTCGAGAATTTCTCTCTCGAGTAAAAACCCAAATTAGCAAGCTAAGTCAATGTTTGCAACCATTGAATATAAATTCAAGAATGGAGGATTCAATAGACCCAAATAATCAAATAAGAGCAAAATCTATATATGAATTTAATAACCCAACAAGTATTATCTCTAATACAAACCCAAAATCTCAAGTCAATAATACACCAATAAAATAGCAATTAAGAACAAGAGGTGAAGAATAAAAACTAAAGATTTTACAATAAAGAGCATCCAAATCTTCACTACTATGGTGTTGGTTGATGAACTTGCTCTCTAAGCTTGCCAAAAGTTCCAAAGATTAGCCAAAGATGTGTTCCCAATCGGCTGGGAAGAGTTTTATGTGTATTGGGGTTTCCAAAAATGGGAATTTCTAAATCCGTCCCGCAACAAATGAAACCTTCATCGTGATCGTGTGTGTGACTTTCGCGATCGCGAGGTTCTAAAATTTCCTTCCACGCAGTTGCGTATCCTCAACCTCGCAGTCGCGTAGCTTTGACTTTTTCCTTCACGCGATCACGTAGCTTCACTTCACGATCGCGTAGGTTTAGCTCTGTCCTTGTGCATCACGGTCGCGTGGATCCACTCTCGCGATCATAATGAGCAATATTGTGCCAGTGATCAGCAGTCCCTTTTAGCTCCATTTTGACTTGTTTTCACTCCAATCTTTTCCGAACACTTCTAAAGCACAGAAACCTATAAAATAGAGGAAATTCGTGTCAAATTGTACTATTTATCCACTCTATACTAGCAAAGGTATAAGATTAGAAGCTAAATAAGTGGGAATAATACTAACTTATCAAACCCTCAAACTTGAACTATTGCTTGTCCTCAAGCAACTTAAAAGTTCTAACGCAAGAAGCATACAACACAAGTGCAAATGACAATACCACAAGCCAAGGAAACCCATTTCAAGAACCAAGTATGACTTCGGTTGGTACTAACGATTAGTCAATCACATGATAATTTACTCTAAGAATTCCCCTCATTTCAAAACACAATTCGATGATGCAATGGGACACTAAGAACAATCAAGTGACAACAACCAATCCTTGAGATGTGACTCAAACTACTAGATTACCAAAACAAGCTCATTTGACTCATTTTTCAAGTTTATCAATGTCACCAACTATCCTAATTCGCATGCCCTCACAAGAACGAAAGTCCCAAAAACACATTATGTAAAAATACAATCACAAGGGACAAATACAAACACTCACGCTCACAAAGAAGTGCAAGTGCACACATGTCAACCATAGGCTTACCCTTCATGTAGGTCGCCACTAATGTAGGGTTGCCAAGCTCGGAATCACAAAGGACTTACGGGTTACGATGTTGGCTAGGGCTAAGGTGATGATATCATTTGGTTCAAGTGACTACACCTCCCTAATGCTTTTTGCTCTCATTTCAAACACCGCTCACATTTTCAGTTTCAACTTCACCTTATTTCTCCCTCACACAACCCAAGATTCTCCTTTGTAACTCATAATCATTCAACTCCTTATATCACCTTCACTTGGTAGCACCTATTTTTACTTTTTAATTTGCTCATTGGATTGATCTTTTGGAGCACTTTTCAATTCGAAATTAAGGTGCTACCTTGCACTTGAAGTGCACTTCTTTTCTTCTCCTCATTTGATCACATGCACCCCCAAACTTAGGCATTTGCCTATGTTATATTTTGTTTCCCCCCCCCCCCAAACCTTAGGCTTTTAGCCTACATTTCATTTTCAAGCAATTAGGGAGATTGGGTGCCAAAATAGAGGTTCCAAAAAGGTCAAGGTGTTACAAGGTGCCAAAGAATAGTCACAAGCTCAAAGGGGTTCACTAGGATTTGATGTGATAGGAAGTCATTAGGGTGAAGTGGCTATCAAAAAGGGCCTAAGGTCATTTTTCAAGCTCGGTTGCACCTATAATTTTGCCTTGAATCACATTCGGGGCAAGTTCTAGTTGACACTTATGCACAAGAATTATTCAACTCAACCTCACCATATATGGCATGTGAATTATTCAAGAAGGATCAATTTTTAACTTCATACACAAGAACAAAGATGAGCTATTTTACATTATCACCACTAATGAGTCAAGAGTCACAGAAATATTAAAAGAGTTGTCACAAAACCACTCTTCACAAAAAAATTGGAAGGGTACGCTTATTTCACTTAACATGCGAGACTACTTCATTAGTACTAAACAAGTCAATCGCAACCAAAACCTCAAAAGATGATGTTTTGCCCTTACTAATGACATCACTCAGTCTATCATTGGGCCAATTCATCTATCTAAATCGGTATGGCTACACAAAGTGGATCAACCCAACCATCATAATCAACAGGCACATGCGATTCGCACATGTCAAAGTGCAGGTCACACGTGCAATGCACAATCCAACAGTGGATATGTGTGAAGCTCATGCGGTTCGCACATCGATATGTGCGATGTTGTATCCCAACTCCGACAAGCTCTATCTAGCCTAACAGGTACTCAGACTTCCTCTGGCTCTAAAACATCCAACACACTTGCTATAAACAGAAAAAATGAAGAAGCTACAAGAAAAGAACTAACAACCTAAACCATCAACTCCATCCATATCAATAAACAAACCCGACAAGGTCACATCAATATCCAACAATACAAAGAAAACAAGCCCGACAAAGGTGCAATATCCAAAAAAAAAAACATGTTATATAGAGTGCTAGCCACCCCCAACTAAGAACGTGCAGTACCCTCACTACAACAAAATAAGAGAAGAATTTGAGGGGGCTCTCTGAAGGGTGTATCACTTAGAACCAGAACTGCTAGGTCCAGAAAGGTGAGTTATATGCTGCAACAGATGAGTTATCTGTTGCAGCATATGACTTACTTGTTGGATTCATGTTCAGAACCAGTAGCTTGATCCAACAGATAGGTCATCTGTTGCAACATATAACTCATCTGTTGCAACATATAACTCATCTGTTGCAGCAAATGACTTATCTGTTGGATTAAGCTTCTGGTTCTGAACATGTATCCAACATGTGAGTCATTTGTTATAACAGATGAGTTACTTGTTGGGACAATGATATAATTTTATTGTTTTATATAGATACTCAACTTTACTATACTATTATTGATTTTTTTTAACAAAACTCTTTAGGTATCATTTATGGAGGAATCAATAACAATAGGGGTTGATTGTCATGGTGAATGGATCGAGAAGAACAATCGATTTATTTGGCGTTGGAAGGATGGTGACTTGTTAGAAACGATAGCGATGACAGTCCAACAAGATATTTTGTATGATGATTTTGTTAACTTAATCATCAGTTGTTGTGAATTAAATTGCCAACCGAAAGATCTTGTCATCAGTTACATGCACAGCTCTTTTGAAAATCAGAGGGTCTTGCCTTTTAAGATAAGGGATCAAGTTCGTTTGCGTGCTTATTTGAGTGATGCAGCTAGGCCCATTTTAAGGTTATACGTAATTGAAAAGCCGATAGAGAACCCCAATTTAGCTCAAAACCAACAAGATATGTTAAATGATGAGTTGGAGGATAGGGTAGATATGAATATTCCAGATAATGGAAGTGGGGCAGAATTGGATGTCCAAGCTGTGGGGATGATCAAACTCCTACACCTGATGTTGGGAGCAATACAGTGGTCAATTCTCAATCAACACAGTCTATCCATGTGCAAGAGGATGAAACAGGTTTTTATAAGGGAATGACATTCAAGAACAAGCAAGAACTAGCAACTTCGTTGAAAATTGCTTGCTTGAAAAAAGATTTTAGACTCAAGAAGGTGATTAATTCGCGTAATGTGTATTGTTTTAGATGTGTATATCAGGAGTGCAAATGGTGGATTAGGGCTGTGAAGCTTTTTAAGTTCTGATAGATTCTGTATTACAACCTATGTAAAGTATCACACGTGTGGTTCTGAGCATATCACGAGTCATAATCCGTACGCCACAGCAAAAGTCATCGGTGAAATTTTCAAAAATAGGTTCCCCGAAGGTAAAGGCCCATCTACACAAGACATGAAACATCAAATTCGTACAGAATTGGGTGTTAAGGTGAGTTATTGGAAGATTTGGAAGGGCATGGAGATTGCAAAGTCTTTGATTAGGTGAACACATGAGCACGGGTATGCAGTGCTTGATGCTTACCGTTATATGCTTCAGTCCGCAAATCCAGGAAGTAAGACAGCATTGAAAATTGATGAAAATGGAAAGTTTAAGTACTTTTTTGTATCCTATGGAGCTTGGATACGTGGTTTTGAGCAAATGAGAAAAGTCATAGCCGTTGACGGGTCATTCTTGAGGAGCAAGTATGAAGGAGTTCTATTGTCAGCTGTGGCACAAGATGCGGAGAATCATATTTTTCCGCTTGCTTTATGTGTAGTTGACAAGGAGTGTGATGCCTCATACCGATATTTTTTTGAACAAATGAGAAGCTATCTAGATGATACTGCTGATTTGTGCATAATTTCTGATAGACATCTAAGTATCAAGAAGATGGTTTCAATTGTCTACCCTACAACTCATTATGGTTGTTGCATAAGGCACCTTGGGGAGAATATTCGAAACAACTTTCACAATGCGAAGGTCGTATCTCATTTTTATTAAGCAGCAAAAGCGTACAAAATTGATGAGTTCAATGACCATTTCAATCAAATAAGAGACATGGTACCCGGAGCAGCCGAACATCTTGAACGTGTTGGATTCCACAGGTGGAGTAAAGCATTCTGTCCGGGAAATAGGTATAATATTATAAATTGAGTGATTTATTTGAGTTTATTGTCAATTATATCTTACTGGTGATTATTTATTTGTATAGGTATAACATTATAACGACAAACATTGCTGAGTCGGTGAATGCAATGTTCGACGTTGAAAGAGAATTTCCCATTGTCGCTCTATTTAATGAAATAAATAGGAGATTTGCACAAAAATTTCACGAGAGGCGTATGGAGTTCATCAACTCACCAACCATCTTTGTCCCTGAAATGGAAAAGAAAATAACAGAGTACGTCAACTTGGGAAACAAGTTATTGGCTCATCAAACTGCCAACTACAAGTTCAGTGTCACCGGTCATGGTGAAGTTGCTACGGTCAATTTGCAAGCAAGATCTTGTACATGTAGAGTATTTGACATGGATAAAATACCTTGTCCACATGCTATGGCAGTGCTTCGAGTCCAATATGGTGAAGATTTTGGTAGGCGGATTTATGAGTACTCATCCTCATATTATACGGTGGAGAGATATATCATTGCATACTGTGAGGAAATTCATCTTGTGCCTTCTGAAGAATCTTGGAATGTTCCTTTGGAGATTTTAGAGAGATAAATATCTCTTCCACATATTGACCCAAGCAAACCGGGAAGAAGGCGAAAAAAGAGGAGGCGTGGAGTCGGAGAATCATTTCCAACAAGAAAAAATAAGTGCTCTATATGTAAGACGGTTGGCCACAAAAGAACTACATGCCCAGATCGAAATGCTCCATATTGTTAATGTTGCACTCATTTTCTCCATTCTTGTAATAGTAATAGTATTGTTACTATGAACTTTTAGTACTTTTTTATGATATTTCAATCGATGATGTTTGTGAACTTAACTTATTTATATATTGCAAAAGATGGTGAAATCTGTTGGGAATAATTAAATATGTTACTACAAATATTGAAAATAATCTGTTGCAACATATGAATTATTTGTTGGAAATCATCCAATAGATATAGACATATGTTGCAGCAGATTATTCATCTGTTGCAACAGATGACTCATCTGTTGGAAATCATTCAATAGATATAGACATATGTTGCAACAGATGATTCATCTGTTGCAACAGATGACTCATCTGTTGGAAATCATCCACCAGATATAGACATATGTTGCAACAGATGAATAATCTGTTGCAACAGATGACTCATCTGTTGGAAATCATCTACCAGATATAGACATATGTTGCAACAGATGAATCATCTGTTGGAAATCATCCAACAGATATTGACATCTGTTGCAACAGATGAGTCATCTACACTTAGTTGATCATGTAATTATTATGTAATTCATTGAGATTGTAATTGAAGTTGTTAATTGAAAGCTAATTATGATTAAATAACTTAGTTTATTACTAATCATGAGTTAATTAAGCAATTTACATCAAATAAGTCAATTGATCTCTCTATTTAGGGTCACTACACTTAGTTGATCATGCAATTATTGTGTATTCATTGAGATTGTAATTGAAGTTGTTAATTGAAAGCTAATTATGATTAAATAACTTTGTTTATTACTAATCATGAGTTAATTAAGCAATTTACATCAAATAAGTCAATTGATCCCTCTATTTAGGGTCACTACACTTAGTTGATCATGCAATTATTGTGTATTCCTTGAGATTGTAATTGAAGTTGTTAATTGAAAGCTAATTATGATTAAATAACTTAGTTTATTACTAATCATGAGTTAATTAAGCAATTTACATCAAATAAGTCAATTGATCCCTCTATTTAGGATCACTACACTTAGTTGATCATGTAATTATTATGTATTCATTGAGATTGTAATTGAAAGCTAATTATGGTTAAATAACTTAATTTATTACTAATCATGAGTTAATTAAGTAATTCACACCAAATAAGTCATTGATCTGCTGCAACAGATTTTTATATCTGTTGGATAAGTTCCAACAGATGATTCTTTTGTTGCAACATATGTCTATATCTATTGGATTATTTCCAACAGATGTATCATCTGTTGCAACAGATGAATCATCTGTTGCAACAGATGAATTATCTTTTGCAAAATGTGTAGAGTATGCTTGATTATTTCCAACAGATGTATCATCTGTTGCAACAGCTGATACATCTGTTGGAAATAATCAAACATACTCTACACATTTTGCAACAGAAGAATTGCTTAATTAACTCATGATTAGTAATAAACTAAGTTATTTAATCATAATTAGCTTTCAATTAACAACTTCAATTCCAATCTCAATGAATTACATAATAATTACATGATCAACTAAGTGTAGTGATCCTAAATAGAGGGATCAATCGACTTATTTGATGTGAATTGCTTAATTAACTCATGATTAGTAATAAACTAAGTTATTTAATCATAATTAACTTTCAATTAACAACTTCAATTGCAATCTCAATGAATTACATAATAATTACATGATCAACATGATCATCTGTTGCAAAATGTGTAGAGTATGCTTGATTATTTCCAACAGATGATTTATCTGTTGCAACATATGATTCATCTGTTGCAAAATGTGTAGAGTATGTTTGATTATTTCCAACAGAGGTATCATCTGTTGCAACAGAGGTATCATCTGTTGCAACAGATGAATCATCTGTTGCAAAATGTGTAGAGTATGCTTGATTATTTCCAACAGATGATTTATCTGTTGCAACATATGATTCATCTGTTGCAAAATGTGTAGAGTATGTTTGATTATTTTCAACAGATGAGTATATATGTTGGATGATTTTCAATAGATGTGTAATTCATTTTTAGTAATAATCCAATTTTTTAAATTTAAGGATAAAATAAAATTCATGACATAATAACTGGACATCTATTAAACATAAAATATTGTCATCACCAAATATATATTATAACTAAATAAAATACTAAAAATAAAAAAGATTGTCTGCAAATTACAGCCCATAATATAATTAAATAAAATACAAAAAATAGAAAATATTGTCTGCAAAATGCAACCCATATCAGGGCTCCAAACTCTTAAAAATCACCCCAGCGGCCCAAACTTCTTGCATTCTTGCAACTGAATTATCATTCATTAGAGTCTTAGGAGTTATCATAGAAGTGCCGGTTATCAAATGCTCAATGAAAGCAAGCGAGTATGACCCGCACGCGGCAAATGTCTCATTCTTTGGAACGTTCTATTTTCGACCTTCAAAAGCACATCGTTCGTTGAGCAATTTTTCCGGCAAGTGATTCATTAGGCCACTTTGCTTCAAAAACTTAGGGAACAACTCAAACAAACCCTCTATGAATATCAGAAATTGAAACTCTTCAAACACTGGTATGTTGCAGTCATAGACATTCATGACTCCCTCACTTATTTTGATCTCAACAGTCACAAAATGCTTCTTCTCCAAATTCATTACTGCTATGATTCTTTTGGCCTCTCTCCAATCCATGGCACCTGGATATGGTCTCTTTCCTCTGACATAGTCAATCATGTCATCATCCCATTCAAACTCAGCAAGTAACTCCTCTAATTTTTTTCCACCAGGAGTTGTTGCTTCTTCACTGAGTTTGTTGTACCGACAGAGGAAATTACCATAAAAATTGAGGTCCATTATTCTATCTCCAAGATCATAGAATTGAATGAATTTTAGATGTCTTTCCCGCATGAGAAGATGAATTTCATCAACATACTGAAATAATAATACAATTTATATAAGTTAGCAACTTATAATACTTGAAAAGTTGCAGTAGATGAGTCATCTATTCCCATCTGTTGGAACAGATGTCTCATCTGTTGCAACAGATGTCTCATCTGTTGCAACAGATGACTCATCTGTTGCATGAAATCAAAACAGTAGGTCTACTGCTTTGATTTCATCCAACAGATCAGTCATCTGTTGGAACAGATGTCTCATATGTTGCAACAAATGGGTAATCTGCTGCAACATATGATCCATCTGTTGGATGAAATCAAAACAGTAGGTCACTGCTTTGATTTCATCCAACAGATGGATCATATGTTGCAGCAGATTACCCATCTGTTACAACATATTTCTCATCAGTTGCAACAGATGGATCATCTAAATAAGCAGTACAAAATCATTAAATAAATAGAAGGTTAGTAAAAGTAACTTACCCAGTCCACATACCAAAACTTCATATCAGTCATGTTCTTGAAGTCTTGTGGACTAAATTTATGCATAGAGTAAATTTCTGGGGCTTTTTTTGAATTCATCAGAGTTTTCAGCTTTGCCTTTCTTGTGGCAGACACCAACTTGTAGACATTTACCTTCTTCAGCTCTCCTTGCTCTCCTATGGCTCTTGGAACTTCCCCAACAGTGCAAGAAAGAGGAGTTGTAATTTTCCTTGATTTAATATCTAAAATTGCCTTGAAAATTGTTTTTTTTGTCCTCTTAATCTTAACCTGCAATGGAGTGAATGGCTCTGTAATCTTTCTTGATGGGATGACACCCCTTTTAAATGTCAATTCCTTTACAACATTAGTTAATCCCTTAAGAGCATCAATCACTCCATTGTGTTCTTCCTTGCACTCTTGGCATTTGCATGCAGAACAAGAGCTTGAAGAGGCAACACCACCAAACTGTCTACCTATGTTATGTGGTAGATCTGTAGCATGCCTACTAAAAGAGGTATGTCTACCACCAAAGTCAGGGGTATGTCTACCAGTAAAGTCAGGGGTGTGTCCACCACCAAAGTCAGGGAGGTTTCCACCACCAAAATCAGCATCTTCAGTATGACCATAGTCATGGTCATTTCTTGGTTGAAAAATCATAAGAGGATCACCACCACCAACACCAACACCATCACCACCACCAACAGTAACAACAACACCATCACCACCACTATCAACACCAACACCAACACCAGCAGTATCAACAATAACCTCATCAAGAACCAAATCATCCTTCCCAAGTGCTTTTCTTCTGATGGTTGTTGCTCCGGCCAATTCTTTTTTTATCCTATCAATTACCTTAGGGTCTGGTAGAGTTTTCACATACCCTAAAGTAACAAGGAATGGCATCTTTAACTCTCGATTAGTCGGGATAAGCCATGGATGCACAATCTAAAATCAATAATTAAATGTATTAAAATAATGTTTAACTCATAATTAAATTCTATTGCAACAGATGTTAATGTGTTGCAACAAATGTGAATTTTGAAAAAATAAATTCAAATTAATCTCTATAAAAGTAGACTTACTGCTTCCTCGGGTGGTTTGAAAAGATCAAGAACTTTTGCTTTTTTATCGTTCTTGACCGACAACCATCTCAGAATTCTAGGACTAGAAACCTCTTCTTGATAGTCCTTCACTTGTTGTCGGAGATAAGAAATGGCTTCAAATGCCCAAGCCTGTAAAAATTATGCTAAAAATTAAAAATATTATTCAATAAAAAAATTAAAACACAAAAATAAAATATTTACCATGAAAGCCCATGGAAAGCCATATAAGTTGACTGTCTTTGGCGTTAACGGAGTCAACAAATATTTGACAGTCATTATGAAGCTTTCACGACCCCAAGGGTAGTTATTGAATGCCTCCAGATCTTCTGAGAGCTTTATTAAACCAAGTGGTATGTTGTTGTTAACGTCTCTCGCCCAAAGAATATTATGTATAAACCAAACCAAGCACAATGATTGCTTGTGCTTCTTTGAAAGCCTTTTACCTTCTAACTCTTGAAGTAAATTTACATTCTTGAAGCTTGAACCAACAAGGGACAGCAAGTCATCACCATCAGTTGACTTGCCCTTTTGAATTTTCTTGACAGTCTTGGCTGCTGACTTAGATCCTTTTTTTGTTGTTGTCTTTGGTGTGCGGGGTGCTTTCTTTTGCATAACAACAGGAATAGGTTGAGAAGGAGGATGACATTTTAGTCCAGTAACTATGGCAAACTCCTTCAACCCAAAATAAAGTGGCATGCCACAGTAGTTGATCCAGACTTCATCCATCTTATCATTGCTCTCATACATAAATCTACGTTTGAGAAGACCATACACCATGGTCATTTGAAAACGAGCATTATTATCCTCTGGCAAATCAAGATATTGCCCAAAGCAGCTGTTTCTGAAATAATCATCCAATTTTTGTTCTTGAAGTATTTTTCGGTGTCAAAAGATTTTCCCATGGCTGACTTTATCACACAATCACCAGTTAAATTTGTGACACCATCACACTGCATTCTCACAGAAAAATTATCAATGCAGAATGTTTTGACACACTCTTCAGTGGAAGGACTGTTAGGATCAAGGTGTTCCTCTTCCTCATCTTCACTTTCATTATCTCCTCCTTTTCCTCCTTCCTCTGATTCTACTTCATTATCTTCTCCATCCCTCTCTTTATCTACACCTTCTTCCTCTACTGAGTTTTTATCTTCATCACTTTCTCCTTCATCTTCCTCACTTCCTTCATCTTCCTCACTTCCTTCATCTCCAACAGATGAGTCATCTGTTGCAACATATGACTCATATGTTCCGACAGATGGGTCATCTGTTGGAAACATAATAAGAGTAAACCAACAGATGGTATAGTTATTTCCAACATATGCTTAATATGTTGCAACAGATGAAGTATTTCTTGCAACATATTATACATCTGTTATGGTATTAACAAAAAATTTACCACATA
>QJPP01000591.1:0-125392 GCA_003996215.1 Jaltomata sinuosa | reverse complement strand
TCGCAACTTACTCAGTTTCGGATCCTGAAATTGTTTCTCCTTTATTTCCTCTATGAAGGTGGCCTTGACCTCAATGCTGGCCAACAACCCACCTCGATCTGAAACACCCAAGTGCATGAACTTGGCCTCCAAAGCCGGAATTTCCTTAGCTAGTGGTCGTTTGGACACCCCCAAACAAGCCAAGCTACCCATGCTAACAGTTTTCCGGCTTAATGCGTCTGCCACCACATTAGCCTTACTCGGATGGTACTGAATGGTCATATCATAGTCCTTCAATATCTCCATCCACCTTCTCTTCCTCAAATTTAAGTCCTTCTAGGTGAATACGTGTTGCAGACTACGATGATCTGTGAATACCTCACACTTAACACCATAGAGGTAGTGTCTCCAAATTTTTAATGCAAAAACCATCGCTGCCAACTCTAAGTCGTGAGTCGGGTAATTCCTCTCATGCACCTTCAACTACCTGGATGCATAGGCTATCACATTCATATCCTGCATCAGCACAGCACCCAAACCAGAATGTGAAGCATCACAATAAATAACAAAGTCTTTACCTTCAACCGGCAAGGACAAAATAGGTGTTGTGGTCAAAAGTGTCTTTAGCTTTTGGAAGCTATCTTCACACTTATCGGACCACACGAATGGTACATCTTTCTGTGTCAGCCTGGTCAGGTGAGTAGCAATAGAAGCAAAATTCTTAACAAACCTCCGGTAGTACCCCGCGAGCCCAACAAAACTCCTCACCTCTGTCATAGAGCTAGGCCAAACCCAACTCTTGACTCTCTCAATTTTTTGGGGATCTACCATCACCCGTTGTTCTGACACTACATGCCCCAGAAATGCAACTGAAGTCAACCAAAACTCACACTTAGTGAATTTTGCATAAAGCTTTTGGTGTCTCAAGATATCCAGCATAATACGAAGATGATTAGCATGCTCCTCCCTACTCTTAGAGTAGATCAAAATATCATCGACGAACACGATAATGAAGTAATCCAAGTAGGACTTAAACACCCCATTCATCAAACTCATGAATGTTGCCGGCGCATTGGTCAAACCAAACGACATTACTAGAAACTCGTATAAATCCCTTATGTAGGAGTTTATGCAGCTGAGTCTTAAGTTACCTTAACTCTGTTAGAGCCATACGATACGGAGGAATGGAAATGGGATGAGTGCCCGGCTCCAAATCAATACAAAACTCTATATCCCTGTCCGGAGGCATACCAGGCAAGTCTGCTGGAAACACCTCTAAAAATTCAGAAACCACTGGAACTGACTCAATAGGCGTGGACTCCACACTATCATCCCGGAGATGAGCCAAGAAGGCTAGACACCCCCTCCCCACTAGCTTCCTATCCTAAACAAACATCTTAACTGGCTTAGGCCTGTACACACCCTCCCACTCTAGTCTATCTTTACCCGTAATCTCTAAAGTCACAGTCTTAGTGTTATAGTTCAACACAACATGATAGTATATAGCCAGGTCATACCCAAGATAATATCAAAATCAACCATATCCAGAATTACCAAGTCTACCCAAGTATACAACCCCACAAACACAATAGAACAATCACGATATACATGAGTCACAATCACAGACTCTCCAACCGGGTTAGAAACATGGATAGAGGAATCAAGGATATCACAAATTAAATCTAGCCCCAATGCAAAACTCACAAACACATAAGAATATGTAGAACCTGGGTCAAATAATATCGAAGCCATTTTATCGCAGACAAAAATGGTACCTGTGATCATCGCATCTGAGGCTTTCGTCTCAGTCCTCTCTGGAAAAGCATAGCAATGAGCCCGATGTCATTAGTTGAATATTTTTTAAATTATTATTTTTTACATTTACTTACAATACAGAAAGATAATCTTTTAGAAACTTGTTATAAAATATATCTCAATTTTTATTTATTATTTCTTATTATATGCATTAAATATATTTATAAAGCTATCACTTTTTATTATTTTCACTTATATAAATAGATATCAAAGTTTTCATTGTTATTTATAAAAACAAATATTCTGTCATTTATTTCATTATTAATGAACGCCATTATCTTGTGCACTTAATCAATATTTTTTACTTTTTTTGTCTAAAAAAAAGTAATACTTATCTTTCATATAGAAAATTTAATATATAAATTAAAAATATAAAAATTATTATGATTTTAAAGAAGTAAAAAAAAAGAAAATAAATATTGATAATATAAGGGTAAAGGCATTTAGAAGTCAATTAAGATGGGGGGAGGGAGAGTGTCTATTGTTCAAAGTTGGAGTTAATTTCTCATATGGTCACTCAAGTATTGAGAAAATCCCACTTAAGTAACTTTTGAATTTTTCTTTCCTTATGTGGTCATCCAAGTATAGAGAGATCCCACTAAAGTCATTTTTGAATTATTCTTCCCTAAATGGTTATTCAAGCATTGGGAAGATTTCATTGAAATTATTATTGAATTTTTTTTTCCTATAAAGTCATCCAACTATAACTAAGAAATCTTAGTTGGCATTACTTGTCATATTAATTTCTTATTTTTCATGCCATGTAGGATCCTAGACTAATTTTGAATACAAAAATATTAAATCTAACCGTTTAGTTTTAAGTATATGTCATTTAAGTCCTAAATTATTTTGAAATGAAGACTTATTATCTTAACAAAGATGATTTTTGGAGCTTTAATCACTAATTAATTTGAATATAAAAAATAAATGTTCTTGTTAATTTTGAGTGTGAATTTTTATATCCCTACAAATCAAGTAATTCATCTCTTAGATGCTTGAATTATATTTTTAAAAATAAATAATTAGTTGATAGGAGTCCTAAAATTTCATATAATACACATAAAATCAAGTTGCTTTTTGCGGTACATCAAAATTTTGATTCATTTCATATCAGATCGGAGATATGAGTGGGTCATTAATTTTTTTTCAATTAGCATCTTGATTAATATACATAAAAATAGATAAATTTTATTTCTATACTCAAAATTAATTAGTAATTGCATCGAAAATCAATCTCGTTAGAATAATAAGACTTCATTTCAAAAATAATTTAGAACTTAAATTGATATATACTTAAAATTACACGATCTGATTTAATATTTTTATATCTAAAATTAGTGTAGGTCTTATTTTACATGGCATAAAAAATAAGAAATTACTATGACATGGCATGCCAACTAAGATTTCTTAGTTATAGCTGGATAACTTTATAGGGAAAAAAATTCAAAAATAACTTTAGTGGAATATTCTCAACAGTTGAATGACCATTTAGGGAAAAGGATTCAAAAGTAATTTTATTTGGGATTTTCTCAATACTTAAATGACCATATAGTAGGGGTGTGCATTCGATTTTTCGGTTTGATTTTGTGTTATTCGATTTCAATTTTTTGATTTTCAATTTTATAAAAGTGCAACCCAATCCGAACCAAAATAAATTTGATTTGGTTTGATTATTTTTTTTCAGTTTGATTTTTTTCGGTTCGGCTATTCGGTTTATGTTAATAATTAATAACATATATAATAATTAATAACATAATCACAGTTATATTTGCACGTTTAAAAAAATAAAAAAATATATACAAGAGAAAATAATAATATTGAATCAATTAATACCGATTCAGGAAGCACCAAAGCAAAATTTGAAGCCTCTGACTTAAACGATTAAAGAAGTTGTTTATGTTCTACGATTCTACTATGAAGCTTTTTTATGAAAGACAAATAAGTAGAGTTATACTTATAGGCTTTAACTTTAGGTTAAGTATTAGAATTAGTAAAAGTTTATAACTTGGGGGTGGGGCGGTGTGTTGTTGCGGCTCTTTAGGTTTGAAGTTTAAGTTATTACCTTTTATAAGTTTATTAGGGTTAGGGTATTAGGGTATATGTATATATAATATAAAATAATTTGTTTTTTTTGATAATTTGGTTTTTATTTTTTTAAAAGCCCAATTCAAATTAAAATTCGATTTGATTTGATTTGATTTGGTTTGATTTTTTGATTTAATCCGAATAATGCATATGCCTACCATATAGGAAAGAAAAATTTAAAAATTACTTTAGTAGTATGATCATATAAAGAATTAACTTAGTTGAGGAGGAGTTTGATTTTTTAAAATAAAATTGTGAGTGAATGATTTTCACGCGATAATATAAACCGAGAGAAGGTAGCATGACATAAAAATTGCGCAATAATGACCTAAGTAGAATAAAGTCCAACATGAAATTGGTCGATTTCACACGAAATCATTTTTTTTCAGAAAAGTTCCAAACTGAAAGCTTCTTCCAGCTATAAAAACTCAGAATCACTTTCCAGTTTTAGAGTGTGAACATTATGGATTTCGGCCAACCCCACTTTGACCGCAAAAACACAAAAACAATTGGACAAGGTGACCGGAAACCACCTTGGCAAATTTGGCCTCTCCCACACATGTTTTGGTCATGGGTTGAAACAGTCAACCATAACATTGGTATTCCCAGAAACAGAATGCATGGCACATGTTGTTTGTTTGACTAATCCTATGTTCTTTTCAAAACTCAATTTAGGAAGAGAAATCAGTACTCCCCTCTGTCTTTATTTATTCACTATTGATTTTACATATTTTTTAAAAAACAATAAATAG
The DNA here is from genome assembly GCA_003996215.1 of Jaltomata sinuosa. NCBI lineage: Eukaryota > Viridiplantae > Streptophyta > Magnoliopsida > Solanales > Solanaceae > Jaltomata > Jaltomata sinuosa. Next base: position 120,761 of record QJPP01000591.1, on the reverse strand, counting down.
AAAAATAATTTTATTATATTACCTTTTAAATATAATAAATATAATATTTTAAAAAATATAATAGAAAAATAATTATAATTAACGATAAGAGTAAATTAAAATTAAATATAAAATTATTTCTTGATTTCATAAATTAGACAAATATTATTGGACATTTATTTTTAATATAGTGAACAAGTAAAAATAAACGGAGGAAACTACTGTATATATCCTAGAACAGATATTCATTTTTTCTTTTGGGGTGTGTGGGTGGGGCATAGAATATTGACGTTGATAAACTGTAATTTAGCTGTTACCGCGATAGAAAAGCAAGCCCAAAACGGTCGCCCGTTGACGTGCATGCCTACTTCACATGCATAGTTGCCAAATTCTTACTTCTTCTTCTGCCACCCAATCTACTATTCCTTCCTCAAATTATCAATCTTTTTTTTTATTTTACACGCTCATTAAAAATATTAATTAAGAATAATTTTTGATTACTTTAATTTTATTTATACTTTTTGCGTTCACTTTTACTTATCACATTTGGACTTGACACACTCATTAAGAAAACAATGATGATATGACTAATTTATTATACTATCCCTATTAATTAATGTTTAGTATTAAGTCTTGAGAAAAATAATTTGGAGAATAAGTAATAATGCTAAGGGTAAAACATGAAAAAAAATATTATTATTTCTTGGTATGTTAAAAGTGACAAGTAAAAGTGAAAATCTATTTTTGAAATAGTAACAAATAAAGTGAACAGAGGTAGTATTTAAGATATAATCTCTTCCCATTAAATAATTGTTCAATTTAACACGAATGAGTAGAAAATCTGAACAGACACTCAGGAATAAATTAAATTAATTACTTCAAGAAGTAATAACACCCCATAGTCGAGGATTTTGTAGTCTTCAAGAAAAAACTATATTCCTTTCGTCTTATTTTATATGGCACCATTTGACTTAGGACTGTCACGACTCAGACCGTCGTGGTTGGCACCCACCCAACCATTGGATGAGCGACCCAATAGAGTTCAACTCTTAGCATAGCCTAACAGCTTAAAATCAGTGTGCAGAAATGTAAACTAGCAATCACTTATACTAAAATCAACTCTATAAAATAAATATAACCTGCGGAAATTCCTCCCTAGAATCTGAAAGTCATCGTACCAAAAACATCTACCAAACTAGAGTACGGGGATGCAACCCCAAAAATAGAAATAGTTTAAGCCCAAAATAAATGGGCTACAACTCAACTAGATAGACACCAAGGCAACTTGGTCGAACAACTTATGACCCTTGATATCTAAAAGTGTTAGGTCTACAAGTGAGGTCGTGCGTCAACCGCCGAAAGATTTCTTGTACTCACAAAAAGACAAGCAAGTGCAGTATCAGTACACAACCACCGTGTACTGGTAGGATCATCAGCCAGTTCCAAATAAACAGTGTATGAGTAGTACAACAATCAAGTAAGAGTACAGAAATACATAGGCAAGTCAACAGGTATCCCTAGACTACAAGTCTCTACCTAACTTGTTTCCACATGTAAACTACTTCACAGTTATGATCAATAATCCACAACAATAATAATTATACCTCGTTACATATCTCGGATCCACCCTGGATCCCCTGTAGACAACACCTAAGTGTCAGACATACAACTCGGTCTACACCAAGACCAAACTCATAAAGCAATGTAACAACCCGACCTCTCAAGGACCAAAAATACACAACCACAATTTATAAACACAACTCGATCCACTCAGGGAACCATTAATAAAGATGCAATAATACAATAAAGTAAACTCGTATTAGGCGTGGTACCCGAGCCAACCATTAGTGTTATCCCATACCAGACGTGGTACCTGAGCCAACCGTTAGTATATCCCGTACCAGGTGTGGTACCCGAGCCAACCGAATGTCACATAAATTCACAGTCACAAACAATGAACAATCAACACTTGTAAATCAACAAGCAATAACACTTAGTTCATTTGACAAGACTGAACAACAGGACTTTTGGACATTCCTAAATCATTCCCTAAGCAATGCAAACCATACAAATACTTAAACATGAGTACACAACATACAATGCATACAGGAATCAATAACCATCACCTACCTCGAATAAGCAAGCTCTATAGTGTCAGAGCTTTCCCCTTTTCAGGATCCCTTGCTTGTTCTTGGTCTAGAAATAAATACACAGCAACCAAAAATCAATACTTATGGCCTACAAATTACTTGGATTATGAAAAATCTCAAACCCTAGGTCAACCATGATCATTCCACCCATTTCCGGGCTTTTCCATCACTAATTCACCTAAATTCATCATTTTTACGGATTCCCTTAGAGAATTATGGTTAAAAGATCATTACCCATTATCAAGAATCAAGACCCAAGAATTCTAGCACCCTAGAATCCTCTTTTTCCCCGGATTCTATCATTCCTAGGTCATTCCAAACCTTTCCCCAAGTTCACCCCTAGCGATTCTATAGCATAGAAAAGATATCACGGAGTTTGGGGAGTAGAATCCTTACCTTTAAGATAAAAAATGGTGGAAAACTGGTAGAAATTGCCCAAAATTACCCCCTTCTTCTCCCAAAATGTTTCAAGAAAAATTGAACTATTTTGAAAAAGTTTTTGCATTAAATTTTGTCACGCTTCGCTATAGCGGTCTGCTTTGCTATAGCGGTACCGCCATAGCGGAGTCGTCCGCTATGGCGGATGCTGACCGACGTTGACTTTCGCTGTAGCAGTAATTTCTCTGCTACAACGGAGGCCGCTATGGCGGAGTGTCAACCGTCGTAGCAGTTGACATGGGACAGAAAGTCATAAAATCTTCTAAACTAGTCCATTTTACAACACACTTATTTTTTTGACGTCTCGAAATAACCCCTTCACGTGAACCTCGATTCCGAGAGTTTTACTTATCCGAATTCAATTCCAAAAAGTCTCCCGGACTCCTTTATATGTTAGCTACAAGAAAAACTAGCTCGAATCAAGACATCAAATCTAATTCTTACCCGGATTGCTCGGGACCATACATTGCTCCAAATCTGGCTGAGACTAGCCTAGCCCAGAATTTCAAACTCCCAAACCCAGAGTTTTCTAACTCTAAAAATTGGCACAAATGATTTTCCCATTATGACAGACTCGGTCATTACAACAGATACCAATTTACCCATCATTCATCCCCGAACGATCAAACTCGAAAATACGAAAAGTAATGAATGAAAAGAGTAGTACTTGTATCCTCAAACAAGTGAGGGTACTTGTCCCGCATGTCCCTCTCGGTTTCCCAAGTGGCTTCCTTAGCTGGACGATTCTTCCATTGAACCTTTACCATACTGATCACCTTTGTCCTCAATTTATGAACATCCCGATAAAGAATCAAAATCGGTTCCTCTTCATAGCGAAGATCCTTATCAAGTAACACCTCATCCCACTTGATGATGTAGTCTCTATCCCATGGTATCTCTTTAGCTTGGATACGTGAAACACCGGATGGACACCCGACAGACTGCGCGGTAGCGCCAATTTGTAAGCGATGGCCCCTACGACCTCAAGAACTTTAAATGGTCCGATGAACCAAGAGCTGAGCTTACCCCTCTTACCGAAATGCATAACACCCTTCATTGGTGATACTTTCAACAGTACCTATTCACCAACCTGAAATTCCATATCCCGAACCTTGTGATCCGCATATTCCTTCTGCCTGCTTTGGGAAGTTAACAACTTGGTCTGAATGCCTTTTACCTTTTCTTGCGCTTCTTTTACCAAGTCTACGCCCAAAGGCTTTACATCGCCTTTCTCAAACCACCCAATCAGTGACCTACAACTCCTCCCATACAGAGCCTCGAACAGTGCCATGTCGATAATGGAGTGGTATCTATTGTTGTATGAGAACTCACACAATGGTAGAAACTGGTCCCAATTACCCCCGAAGTCAATCACGCATGCTCTCAGCATGTCCTCCAATACCTAAATTGTCCTCTCCGACTGACCATCAGTCTGAGGATGGAAGGCTATACTAAAGGTGAGTTGAGTGCCCAACTCCTCATGCAACTTGCCCCAAAACTTGGAAGTAAACTGAGTACCCTTGTCTGAAATTATGGACAGTGGCACTCCATGCAATCTCACAATCTCCTTCACGTAGATCTTGGCCAATTGCTGCAAATTGTAATCCACCCTGATCGGGATGAAGTGAGCTGACTTGGTCAGCCTGTCCATAATGACCCCAATAGAGTCATACTTCCCCAAAGTCTTGGGGAGACCCACCACAAAATCCATGGCTATTCTCTCCCACTTCCACTCTGGAATGGGCATCCTCTGAAGTAGTCATGTAAGTCTATGGTGCTCATACTTTACCTGCTGGCATTCTGACACTTGGACACAAAATCAGCTATGTTCCTTTTCATCCCAGGCCACCAATAAAGTTGCCTCAAATTCCTGTACATCTTGGTTACACCTGGATGAATTGAATACCGCAAATCATGAGCCTCTGCCAACACCTTCTGAATCATGTCATCAACCCGAGGAACACATATCCTTACTCTAAAATTTAACACATCACCAGAGTCCAACATGGTGTCGTCGGACTCTCCGAATATTGCCTTGCTCCGAAGCCTGCTCAACTGCGAGTCTGAAACTATTTGGCCTTTATCTCCTCCATGAATATGGATTTGACCTCTGATAACGCCCAAACTACACCTCAAATTAACGAAGCGTAAGTGGTCGTAGTCAAATATAGAACCCAACAAAGGTTGGGGTCGAATCCCACAGAGAATATGGTGAAGATTAAGCCTTTAGTGAAGTACGTGACTAATGGTCAATAGTTTCCGGTAAATAGGGGGGGTTTTGTGATCAATATTTGTAAACAAAACAAACACTTAACGTATGAATGATAATCAATAGGAGAGAGAGAACTAGGGAAGTGTTTACCATGGCGTTAGTAACAAAGTCGATTCTAGGCTTAACGGGGTTCTTTCTATATGCGTGTCACGATGCGATTGAATTAATGGTATCGTCTAAACGTTTCTCAACCAAATAGACAAATTTACTTTTCAATTCTCTCGAACTTGAAAAGGTGTGCTTTTAGATTTCAATCCTAAACATCAAGTAGATTAATCTAGTTACAGCATTAATCATAAGACGAGAGTTAGTAGTCTCGAATCCTCGTCGTTAATCAAGTTTCCCGGTTTTAATCTCTTTACTCAAGCAAATTAAACCTAGGCATGTTCTAATGTTTGCAACCACTAGAAAACGTTACACAACGAATGATTAACAACGTGACAACATGTATTTTGAACCCGTCGCTACCCGGAATCTATCTTGCTACGTTTGCCATGGCTCCCACAACCCTAGTTGTGAGAGTTTTAGTTAATCATGCTTATAGAAGAATAGAAGAAAGTCATGTTCATAATAAAGAAAAGAAATTCTTACAATGTATTGAAAACAATCCTCAATAATCCAAGAACAAGAATAACAAGATCCCAAGAACGATCCAAGAACATGAATTCAAGAAGTAGAAAACGTGTTTCTTGATCTTCAAGTTGACTAAAATCTCTCCTAAAACTATTGTAAAAAGCTTTATTAATTGCATAATGAAAATAAACCTAACATAGGGTATTTATAGGAGTCTAGAAAACAAATCCCAAAATCGTCCGGATTCCGCGTAGCGACTGCCCAGGTGTGACGGCCAGGCTGACGGACCGTCACTGGCTTGACGGACCGTCGCCTGGGCCGTCACCACTAGGCAGTGGTGCTGCCTTGGTGTGACGGTCACTGTGACGGACCGTCACATGTGTGACGGGACGTCACTCAGGCCGTCACTCTTATCCAGAATGCTCTTTTTCGCATATTTCCTTCTGTTTCCATGTTTGTCTCCATTTCCTGAAAATACAACATAAAAACATCAAAAACGACAACGGTTGCTTGAAAACGTACGATTGTTCTTAGTTTAAAGGAGTCGAAAGTGCCGTAAAATGGCGGCACATCAACACCCTCAACTTAAGACGTTCGCTTGTCCTCAAGCAACATGACACAAAACAATAATACGACTCACTAAGAAAACAAACTCGTGTCTCTAGCAACTCGTGGTCATTCAACATCTTTTTCAATCAAGCTCCCTCGTAGCACACAAATGTATGAAATACTAACTTGCAAGGATCCAAACATGTCATTCCGATATGATAGAATATTATGCATACACACGCGCAGCTATCCTAACAATCAATAGACAATACAGACATCTTGGTGCCCTCACCACAAAGAAATCCCACACACAAGATTTGGGACTAGGTAAGCGCTCACACTCACAAACGATTTCAAACAATGCACATGCGATACCATAGGCTTGCCCTTACTATTCTATTTCAGTTCTTCAGAAAGCCGCTCAGGATCCTTACAGGACTTGTTTTGGCTTGTAATGAGGCTTCAGGTGCAGGTAGGATACATTTAGGGGTTAGTGACTAAGCCCTCCTTAGAACTACCGACGTCTTATTACCACATACTTTACTTTGTCCATCCTTATTCACCTTTTTATTTCCTTCTCTCTAGCTACAGGTGCGGCCTCTTTATTTTGACAATTCTTTTTGTTACTTTTCCGATCTTTTTCACTTCTTTTTATTTTTCTTTTCTTAGGCACACACCCGAATTTTCATTCTATTCACAACCAATCTTCTCCATCCTCTTTTTCTTATCATTCACCTCTGTAGTAACCACCCTCAACTTCTGATTGCCTGCAGGTGCACTCCATGTAGTAGCCACCCTCAACTTAAGCTGATTGCCTGCGTTGAGGTGCACGATGTCCATGGCAGGACCAGGGCCAAAACAGGGTTTACCTCTATAGTAGCCACCCTCAACTTAGGCTGATTGCCTGCGTTGAGGTGCACGATGTCCAAGGAAGAACCAGGGCCAAAATAGGGATTCAAAGTTAAACAGGAACGGTGACAGGTTATTGAAAGAATAAGGTCAATTATGGCTCGAACAGGGATCAAGGGATTATTTATATTTGGACGGTCTTTTAGGTTAAGTGGACTGCACACAAAAAGGCCCTGTGATCCTTTCCTAAGAAACCAAACTTCGAACTTAACAAAATAGACCGGGCAAGTTCTAGATGCATGCACAGAGTAAGAATTTATGACAATAATCTCACACACTCTTGGCACCAAGAAACTATATCGCTACCAACTATCAAACAACCGCTTGGCTTAAGCATACTCATTCTACTCATAATCACACAATGACATTCGAGGATCCAGACAGTCAATCGTTTCACCATAAGCTCAAAACCAGAAAATTTTTAAAAATTTTTAAAGAGGCCTCGTTTTTAAACAAAAAAAATGCCATGCTTGCTATAGACACTAAAAAAATAAAAAGTAAAAAATAACAACCTAAACATGCCGGTTCTACTAGATAGCACACCGGAGGAAAAAGAAACACGGCAACAAAAACCCTCGGTGGTCGTTTTTAAACAAGAAAAATGCCATGCTTGCTATAGACACTAAAAAAATAAAAAATAACAACCTAAACATGCCGGTTCTACTAGATAGCACACCGGAGGGAAAAGAAACACGGCAACAAAAACCCTCGGTGGTGACTCACAGGTTTCCCCACACCCTCAACTTAGACTCATGCATTGTCCCCAATGCATACATATGAAAACTAAAAACTGTGAGAATAAAGGAATACCTGTGAAGTCGATATGACTCAGATTCTGGAATGATGTTGGAGACCGCCAGGGTCTCCAAAACAGGAGGACTCGATGGAGTGTGGCGTTCCAGCTTCCTTTTTGGGCTCCATCGCTAGTCGCGACAATTTCTTTGCTCTTTCTTTGCAGATTCTCTTGCGGTGTTTTTGTTTTTTGGATCTATTTTCACCGCTTTCCTTTACTTGCTCGTCCTCTTTCAATTGCGACCTTACTCTCATAACAGCTCGGGTTTCAACACAACCCTTCTCCTTAAGATACACATCCGCAGGGGCTTCCTCGATAGCATTGATGACCGCGACCACCCTCATGTCACTTGGTTGCTTCATCAATTTGGACACATCAAACTTGACCACTTCATTGTTCAATCGGAAGGTCAGCTCGTTTCTCTCCATGTCGACCAATGCTCTTGTTGTGGCTAACAATGGTCGTCCCAAGATTATGGGAACTTCGAAGTCCACTTCGCAATCCAAGATCACAAAGTCGGCCGGGAATATAAGCTTACCAATCTTGACCAGCACATCAGATAATATTCCCACCGGTCGCTTTACTGAACGGTCAGCCATCATCACTCTCATGGATGTCGGTTTAGGAGCTCCCAAACCCAATTATTTGTAGACCGCTAGCGGCATCAGGTTGATGCTAGCACCCAGATCACACAATGCTCTTCCGAAGTTGAGCTTCCGATATTGCAGGGGACAGTAAACGCACCTGGGTCTTCCTTCTTTTCCACTAATGATCTTGAAGAAATAGCGCTGCAGTGGTGGAGGTTGTCTTCCGATTCAAAACTTACCGACCTCTTCTTTGTAATCAAGTCCTTCATGAACTTGGCATAACCGGGCATTTGTTCCAGCGCTTCCACCAATGGTATGTTTATTGAAATCAGCTTCAGCATGGTCATGAAGTTCAGGAACTTACCATCGTCAGCCTTCTTCTTCAAACGCTGGGGGAAAGGAGGTGGTGGCCGAGGCATCATAGTTGGAAGCTTTTCAGCTTCCTTGCTTTTCTCCGCGGGCTTTGGAGTTTCCTCCTCTACCGCCTCTTCATCATCCGCAACATCACCTTGAGTCTGAATTACCGGATGCGATTCCGGTAATATTTTTCCGCTTCTTGTGGTGATCGCCATACAGCTTGCGTCATTCCTCGGATGAGTGGTGTCGCTCGGCAAGGTACCTGTCTTCCTTGGGTTTAGAGATGCCGAGATGTGACCCACTTGCTGCTCTAATTGCTTGATCGCGGTGGAGTGTGACTCCACTACCTGACTCAATGTTGATAACTCAGTCCTCATCTCCTTTACCCCAGAGTCAGTCGATTCTACCTTCAGTAGCATCTTTGCCATCATGCTTTCTAGCTTGGCCGTCCCTGTCTCGGTGTTGGCTCTGCCCCGGTTACCAGGTGGTACATACAACCCACCTCTATCAGTGTTATTCCTCCAATTTCCCTGGTCGCGATCTCTGTAACCATTTTTCTCATAGTGGTTGTCTCTCTGATAGTTCCGACCTTGGTTTCCTTGGCCATTGGCCTGGAAACCCCCCAAGTAATTCGCCTCCTCAGTTTCCAACTCTGCTGCTCTACCTTGGGAACCCACAGCTTTTACCTTCTCCATGCCTCCTGAAAACATGTGCTTTGTCAGGAGATCCAACTGCGTTTTCAGATGTGCCATGTCTTGGTCGCGCTCCTCCTCTTTCCTATGCTGCTCTGCTGACATACCAACGGTATAGGTGCTAGCTGCAACCTCTGAATCTCATGTGTGCCAGGCCCTGTTGGTTTTGGTGAGCCTGTCCAAAGTAGTTGTGGCCTCAACAAAAGTGAGACCCATGAATGCACCACCTGCTGCGTTGTCTAACGTCGGCTTGGTAGCCGAATTCAATGCCCGGTAGAACGTCTGCATCAAAAAAATTTCGGTCAACTGATGGTTCGGGCATTGCGTTATCTTTTTTTTGAATCGCAACCAAGTCTCGTGCAATGCTTCGTGGGGCTGCTGCCTGAAGTTGCTAATCTCGTCCCTCAACTGTATCATCCGAGAGGGAGGAAAGAACCTTTCTAGGAAAGCTCCTCTCAACTCTCCCCAAGTTGCGATAGAGTCGGGGGTCAACTCTGTTAACCACAACGCTGCCTCATCAGACAGAGACAACGAAAACAACCTGAGCCGGATTGCTGTCTGACTCACGCCCGGCAGTTCAAACGACTTGCAAATGCCCACGAAATTCATCAGATGCTGGTTTGGATCATCCCCAGCGGTACCTCGGAACACTCCTCTCAAGTTCAACAGCTGGATCATCGTGCTAGTGATGTTGAACTTGGCTCCGGGCGGTAGTGGTGGAACAACAATGGTGCCCGTAGCGCCAACTCCATCTAAGTCGATATCCTCATCATTCCATGCGATCTCATCCTGCAGACCACCAGCATTCAGATTTTGTTGGGCCTGCAGTTCTGCAGCGAGCCTTGCTGCCTCTAGTTGTGCGGCCATATTCCGCCTCAATGTTCTAGCAAGCTCGGGATCGTAAGGTAATATTGATTCACCCGAGCTCCGGGTACTTGGCATGCACAACTATGTACCCTGTCAATAACAAAAACAACAAAAAATGTAAAGCAGGAAAGTATGACTAAGAGTCAAATAAACACACCAGACTTAATTAACAACCGTATTCCCCGACAACGGCGCCACTTTTTGATAACGCCCAAACTATACCTCAAATTAACGAAGCATAAGCGGTTGTAGTCAAATATAGAACCCAACAAAGGTTGGGGTCGAATCCCACAGAGAATATGGTGAAGATTAAGCCTTTAGTGAAGTACGTGACTAATGGTCAATAGTTTTCGGTAAATAGGGGGGGGTTTTGTACACCAGACTTAATTAACAACCGTATTCCCCGGCAACGGCGCCACTTTTTGATAACGCCCAAACTACACCTCAAATTAACAAAGCGTAAGCGGTCATAGTCAAATATAGAACCCAACAAAGGTTGGGGTCGAATCCCACAGAGAATATGGTGAAGATTAAGCCTTTAGTGAAGTACGTGACTAGTCGTCAATAGTTTCCGGTAAATAGGGGGGTTTTGTGATCAATATTTGTAAACAAAACAAACACTTAACGTATGAATGATAATCAATAGGAGAGAGAGAACTAGGGAAGTGTTTACCATGGCGTTAGTAACAAAGTCAATTCTAGGCTTAACGGGGTTCTTTCTATATGCGTGTCACGATGCGATTGAATTACTGGTATCATCTAAACGTTTCTCAACCAAATAGACAAATTTACTTTTCAATTCTCTCGAACTTGAAAAGGTGTGCTTTTAGATTTCAATCCTAAACATCAAGTAGATTAATCTAGTTACAGCATTAATCCTAAGACGAGAGTTAGTAGTCTCGAATCCTCGTCGTTAATCAAGTTTTCCGGTTTTAATCTCTTTACTCAAGCAAATTAAACCTAGGCATGTTCTAATGTTTGCAACCACTAGAAAACGTTACACAACGAATGATTAACAACGTGACAACATGTATTTTGAACCCGTCGCTACCCGGAATCTATCTTGCTACGTTTGCCATGGCTCCCACAACCCTAGTTGTGAGAGTTTTAGTTAATCATGCTTATAGAAGAATAGAAGAAAGTCATGTTCATAATAAAGAAAAGAAATTCTTACAATGTATTGAAAACAATCCTCAATAATCCAAGAACAAGAATAACAAGATCCCAAGAACGATCCAAGAACATGAATTCAAGAAGTAGAAAACGTGTTTCTTGATCTTCAAGTTGACTAAAATCTCTCCTAAAACTATTGTAAAAAGCTTTATTAATTGCATAATGAAAATAAACCTAACATAGGGTATTTATAGGAGTCTAGGAAATAAATCCCAAAAATGCTCGGATTCCGCGTAACCGACTGCCCAGGTGTGACGGCCAGGCTGACAGACCGTCACTGACTTGACGGACCATCGCCTGGGCCATCACCACTAGGCAGTGGTGCTGCCTTGGTGTGACGGTCACTGTGACGGACCGTCACATGTGTGACGGGCCGTCACTCAGGCCGTCACTCTTATCCAGAACGCTCTTTTTCGCGTATTTCCTTCCGTTTCCACGTTTGTCTCCATTTCCTGAAAATACAACATAAAAACATCAAGAACGACAACGGTTGCTTGAAAACGTACGATTGTTCTTAGTTTAAAGGAGTCGAAAGTGCCGTAAATTGGCGGCACATCAACCTCAATACTGGCCAAAATTCCACCTTGTTCTGAAATACCCAAGTGCATGAACTTGGACTCCAATGCCTGAATTTCCCTTGCTAGTGGTCGTTTGGACACCCCCAAACAAGCCAAACTGCCCATGCTAAATGTCTTCCGGCTCAATGCATCTGCCACCACATTAGCCTTACCCGGATGGTACTGAATAGTCACATCATAATCCTTCAACAACTTCATCCACCTTCTCTGCCTCAGATTCAAGTCCTTCTGAGTGAAAACATGATCTAGACTGCGATGATCAGTGAACACCTCACACTTGACACCATAAATATAGTGTCTCCAAATCTTTAGTGTAAAGACCACCGCTGCCAACTCTAAATTATAAGTTGGATAGTTTCTCTCATGCACCTTCAACTTCCTAGAAGCATAGGCTATCACATTCCTATCCTGCATCAACACAACACCCAAACCAGAATGTGAAGCATCACAATAAACAATAAAGTCTTTACCTTCAAATGGCAAGGACAAATTAGGAGCCGTGGTCAGAAGTGTCTTGAGCTTTTGGAAGCTCTCCTCGCACTTGTCGGACCACACAAACAGTATATCTTTCTGTGTCAGCCTTGTCAGGTGAGTAGCAATGGATGCAAAATCCTTAACAAACCTCCGGTAATAACCTGCGAGCCTAACAAAACTCCTCACCTCAGTTACAGAGCTAGTCTGGGCCCAACTCTTGACTGCCTCTATCTTCTGGGGATCTACCATCACCCCCTGTTCTGACACTACATACCCCAAGAACGTAACTGAAGTCAACCAGAATTTGCAATTGGAAAACTTAGCATAGAGCTTTTGATGTCTCAAAGTGTCCAACACTATACGGAGATGTTTAGCATGCTCATCCTTACTCTTGGAGTAGATCAAAATGTCATCAATGAAAACGATGATGAACGAATCCAAGTAAGATTTAAACACCTCATTCATCATACTCATGAATGCTGCCAGTGCATTGGTCAAACCAAACGACATCACTAAGAACTCGTAATGCCCATATCGAGTCCGAAAAGCATTCTTAGAAACATCTTCGGGCCTAATTTTCAACTGATGGTACCCCGACCTCAAGTCAATTTTCAAAAACACTGATGCACCCTGTAACTGGTCAAACAGATCGTTAATACGGGGTAGAGAGTACTTATTCTGGATAGTAACCTTGTTCAACTGCCTGTAATCTATGCACATCCACATACTACCATCCTTCTTCCTTACAAACAATATCGGAGCACCCCAAGGCGAAGCACTAGGATGGATAAATCTCTTATCTAGGAGTTCCTGAAGCTGGTTCTTAAGTTCCCTTAACTCTGTTGGAGCCATACGATACGGAGGAATGAAAATGGGATGAGTTCCCGGCTCCAAGTCTATATAAAAGTCAATATCCCTGTCCGGAGGCATACCAGGCAAATCCGCTAGAAACACCTCTCTAAACTCTGAAACAACTGGAACTGACTCAATAGATGGGGATTCCACACTATCATCCTAGAGATGATCCAAAAAGGCTAAACACCCTCTCCCCACTAGCTTCTTATCCTGAATGAATGATATTATTTTTGCCGACTTAGACCTGTACACACCTTCCCACTCTAGCCTATCCTTACCCGGAATCTCTAGAGCCACAGTCTTGGTGTTACAGTTCAACACCGCATGATACGGGGATAACCAGATCATGCCCAAAATAATATCAAAGTCAACCATATCCAGAATTACTAAGTCTACCCAAGTTTGCAACCTCATAAATACAACCGAGCAATTACGATAAACATGAGTCACAATCATCGACTCTCCAACCGGGATAGAAACATGAATAGGAGAATCAAGGATATCACATATCAAGTCCAGACCCAACGCAAAACTCACAGACACATAAGAATATGTAGAACCTGGGTCAAATAATACCAAAGCTATTTTATCACATACAAGAATGATACCTTTGATCACCGCATCTGACGCCTCAGCCTCGGTCCTCTCTGGAAATACGTAATAGTGAGCCCGATTATCAATCCGAGAAACATCCCGTGCTGGCTGCGCCGCACCCCTGCCTACGGCGCTATTCCCTCTGTCTCTTCGACCTCCCTGAAATTTACCTCTCCCACCCTGTAGACGACCTCTAGCATGACCACCTCTACCTGCCGGGACGACAACCTTAGGCTGCTGCTGAACCTGATTGCCAGTCTACCTATGAGGGCACTCTCTCTTAAAGTAGCCCAGATCACCACAATGAAAACAACCACGATCAAGTGATGGCCTGCTAGTAGATGAATAAGAAGCTCCCTGGCCCTTGGGAGCTGAAAACTGCTGATTAGATCCCAGACGACCACATGTAGTAGCTGGCAGAGCTGACTGAATATAATGGGCTGAGTATACCTGCTGATTCTGACCCATGGAGTACGAACCACCGTAATTCCCCTCATTCTGGGGCATCTTGGCTAACACCTTAGCCTGCCCCGCCTGCCTGACTCCCTCAAGTTTTTTCACATAATCTGCCACTTCATTGAAGCCTTTCCCTGAAGAAGTCATATGCACAGACAATACCTAAAGCTCGGTATTCAAACCCTTGACAAACAACCAAACCCCCTCCTCCTTGGAACCCATCAAATGTGTAGCAAAATGAGACAAGGCATGAAATTTTGCCTCGTAAGCAGAGACTAACATGCTACCCTGCTCTAAATTCAAGAATTCATCCTTTTTCTGGTCCTTCAAAGTACGGGGCACGTACTTCTCTAAGAAAAGAGCGTGAAACTGCTTCCAAGTCAGTGGAGGTAAAACAGATGACCGACACTCCACATGCGATCTCCACCACTGCTTGGCAACAACCTGCAGCTGAAATGTGACAAACTCAACCCCATATTGTTGCACAATGCCCAGCTTGTGTAACCTCTCATAACAATCCAGTATGAACTCATAAGCATCTTCCCTATCAGTACCCTGAAACGTAGGAGGTTTCAGCTTAAGAAACTTGGTCAGCATCTCATGTTTATTTCATGTCATCACTGGGCCTAGCATTGGCCTAAATAAGTCACCGATGCCTGAAGCTGCATCCATCCTAAGAGCCGTAGGATCTGCTGGCTGAGTGCCCAGAGACTGATTTGCAATGCCCGCGGGTATGGCTCCCGCACCAACCAAACCACTCAAGAAGTTCCAAGCTTGCTAAAATGCTTCGGGCATCATAGAGGGAAGGCCTGCACCTCCAGCCGCCTCTGCCTCTGCCTCCGCCCGTGCCCCTTCTTCCTCCACAACAACTTCCACATCTTTAACAACCTTCTCTATAGGTGGGGGAGGGGTTGCCTCTCGCACTCCTGCAGCCGCTTGAGCCCCACCCCTGGAGGGTGTGGCTCTACATCGTCCATTTCCCCTTCCCCTGCCTCTACCACGGACAGCCGGGCCCGTTGTTGGGACCGCCAGTCTAGCTCCATTGTTCCTTGTGTTAACCATATACAGACAGAAGAGTGAAAGAGTCAGATACCAATTTGTATCACCAAATGCCAATTGGAATCAAGTTATAGCATGATGGAAGAAAGAAGAGATAGTTTTCTAAAGTCCTATAGCCTCTCGAATAAAAGTACGAACGTCTTCGCACCATTCCGCAAGACTCTACTAGACCTGGTTTGGTACGATGAGATCAACGAACCTAGAGCTTTGATACCATCTTTGTCATGACCCAGACCACCGTGATTGGTACCCACCCAACCCCCGTATGAGCGAGCCAATAGAATCCAACTCTTAGCATAGCCTAACAACTTAAATCAGTGTGCAGAAATGTAAACTAGCAATCAATCATACTAAAATCAACTATATAAAATAAATATAACCTGCGGAAATCCCTCCCTAGAATCTGAAATTCATCATACCAAAAATATCTACCAAACTAGAGTACGGGGATGCAACCCCAAAAATAGAAATAGTCTAGGCCCGAAACAAATGGGCTACAACTCAACTAGATAGACACCAAGGCAACTTGGTCGAACAACTCCCTCTTGATATCTAGAAGTGTTAGGCCTATAAGTGAGGTCGTGCGTCAACCGCCGAAAGATTTCCTGTACTCACAAAAAGACAAGATAGTGCAGTATCAGTACACAACCATCATGTACTGATAGGATTATCATCCAGTTCCAAATAAACAGTATATGAGTAGTACACCAATCAAGTAAGAGTACAAAAACACATAGGCAAGTCAACAGGTATCCCTAGACTATAAGTCTATACCTAACTTGTTCCCACATGTAAACCACTTCACAGTTATGATCAATAATCCACAACAATAATAATTATACCTCGTTACATATCCCGGACCCACCATGGATCCCCTCTAGGCAATACCTAAGTGTCAGACATACAACCCGATCAACACCAAGACCAAACTCATATAGCAATGTAACAACCCGGCCTCTCAAGGACCAAAAGTACACAACCACAATTCATAAATACAACTCGGTCCACTCAGGGAACCATTAATAAAGATGCAACAATACAATAAAGTAAATCCATACCAGGCGTGGTACCCGAGCCAACCGTTAGTGTTATCCCATACCAGGCGTGGTACCTGAGCCAACCGTTAGTATATTCCGTACCAGGTGTGGTACCCGAGCAATTCGAATGTCACATAAATTCACAGTCACAAACAATGAACAATCAACACTTGTAAACCAACAAGCAATAACACTTAGTTCATTTCACAAGACTGAAAAACAAGACTTTTAGACATTCCTAAATCATTCCCTAAGCAATGCAAACCATACAAATACTTAGACATGAGTACGCAACATACAATGCATACAGGAATCAATAACCATCACCTACCTCGAATAAGCAAGCTCTATAGTGTCAGAGCTTTCCCTTTTTTAGGATCCCTTGCTTGTTCTTGGTCTAGAAACAAATACACAGTAACCAAAAATCAATACTTATGGCCTACAAATTACCCGGATTATGAAAAATCCCAAACTCCAGGCCAACCATGATCATTCCACCCATTCTTGGGATTTCCCATAATTAATTCACCTAAATTCATCATTTTTACGGATTCCCTTAGAGAATTATGGCTAAAAGATCATTACCCATTGGCGTGAGGCCAAAAATACATATATTTAACCATTATTTATCTCACATTTTAGTACTTTTAATTATCTTTTGAGTATTGATTATATTACTTTGTGCTTAATATTATATTTTTAAAGTGTAGGATTAAAACGGTGGAAAGATGAAAAGATTTGGAGTAAAAGCAAATTAAAAATGAGAAATCATATAAGAAAATCAAGCAAGCAGCTTAATAGAAGGATTTTATTATTATATTAATATAATCAAAGTGCAAATTGAATTGGACTTGAAAAAGTTTACTGGCCACGTGTTGGCCATTGAAGACAGCTGCAGAAGAATTGTTGCTGAAGTAGATGGCGCGGACAGTGGCGCGAAAAAATCACGCTCTCTGAATCTGATTTGCATGCTTGCGCCGCTGCCTTTCCTCGTTACTTAGGGAAAGGGGAACGATTCACTAACGTGGATAAAAATATACCCGTTAGACTTGCTTAGTTGACATGAAAGAGAAATGACATACCCTTCACTATCGATCGACGACCATAGGAATATAGGCGTTAGGAATAGTCGAGGAAACCTAGAGTTGTTGGCAAAACGCTCAACGTGGTTAAAATCAACCCGCAACTAGTAACCCGATAGAAAATCAGAATCAGTTCAAGTGATTACTCATCATAATTGCTAGCAAATCCATAGCTCTATATCGATTTCATCTCATTGATTACGTGAAAATATACTCTTCGTTTGGTTAACTGTTCATTAGTTAGTTTATTTTTCTTTTTAGTTTAGTTAAATCATAATATAATTTGAATTTTTGTGCTTGAATAAATAATTAGAATTAATTTAATTTAGTAAATAGTTAATCGACAAGTCTCTGTGGGTACGATATCTAGATTTAAAATCCTATATTACTTGTACGACCGCGTACACATGCGTGTGCAAAAAAACGCAACAAGTTTTTGGCGCCGTTGCCGGGGACTTAGAAATTAATTGTTTGTCTAGATTTATTTTTTTCGTTTTATCTATTTAAGTTTTATTTTTAATTGTTTTTCTTTCTTATCTTCTTTTCTTTTACTATTTTTAAAAAGAAAAAAAATCTACACTTCTTGACATGAAATCTTGGAATAGAAATTGGTTGAATGATGAGTATTTATTTATCGATAATTCTTGTATTTATTGCGGAGGACCCCACTTTAATATATTGTGTCATAATTTTTTCGGGAGAGGGTTGTGTGCACCTACCCAATCCTTTTCAGAGAATTTGTGTGGTATATGTGATCGTGTGAATGGTCATTGGAATGATTGTCCTAACTCTTATTCCCCTTCTCCGAGCCCCTATTACTATTCTTCTGTTGTTTATGATATTGATAGTGGTAATGAAGTAGAGAATGTAGAACGTCATGCTCAGATGAGTGATTTGATCAGACAAATACAAGAGCACACCGCACTGACGCGGAAGCAGACCGAAGAAAGCATGAAATCCCTGGAAAAGTTTAAGGCCGAACTTTCAGAAATAAAGGCTGCATATAGAATTTGTACTAATACTGGCCGACTTGTGGTGCAAAAAGAGTAATTCATACCATTTAACTATTCTCTTCCGATTGATGTTAATGTTAAGGAGGTGTGCAAAAGTGAGAATGTCACACAAAATGAAGTTTTGGAGTTGAGGCGTGTTGGACCTCATTGTAAGCATTTTTCGACATTGTGTTTGGTTGGTGACATGAAAATTGAGCCTTCCAAACCAATGGAGAAGTGTGCGGATGAGGAACAAGGTCCTTATATTCTAAAATTTGTCATGCCAGAAAGACAAAATGGCATTCCTCACTTAAGGGCCAAGAAGTGCAAGATGCGATATTTATTGCTTGGTTCCTTTATTTTTACACCACCGCCCCTTAAGCGAAGCAGAAAACTTGATGCAAAATTAGGGGTACAATTCATAAGTTCAAAGTGGAAGGAAAAGTGGTGAATTTGATTGCATCGTGCCGCGACGTTAAATCAGGCGCTTATTGGGAGGCAACCCAATTTGTAATAGTGTAGCTTCTTATTTTATTTTTTATAGTGTCATTTTTTATTTTGGTTTTGTTTTGCAGGTTTGGGAAAGTCTGAGTACCCAAATTTGAAAGCTAAGGAGCATGGTTTAAGCTTAAGTGTGGGGTCATTCGCCCCTTTGGTTCATTGTGAAGAAACATGCTGCTAGCTAGGCCCTAGAGGGCTTCAGAGAGTATCTCTAACCTGATTTTATCTTATTTATTGCTTTGGGAACAAAGTATGACTTTAAGTGTGGGGTGGGATATCTTTCGATATTTGTTAAGGGTGATGTATGTCATAGGTTGTTGAGTTTTTTAGTTAGATAAAAAAATGAAACAAAACAAAAAAAAATGAAAAAATGAAAAAATACAAAAAGATTTTCTTTTATTCTTTAGTTAAGATAGTTTTTAGCATTTTTAGTTTTTTAGTAGAGGCATACTTCGCCCACCCCTTGATTTTTCTTTTCGATTCTTTTCCAAGGGGGAGCCCTTTGAACCGAGTAGTTTTTTATTTTTAGGAGTAATTTTTTTTCTAGGAGTAATTTTTTTGGACAGAAAAGAAAAGACCTTTGACTTGTTTGATACTAGCAATTCAGGGCTGAGCTTCAGTAGTACTTTTCTATGAGTGCTTGAGTATAAATTAAATAGCAAATCTTTTGACACCTAGGCTCAAGGCAGTGACTCTGTACGTAGCTTATTCTTATTTTGTAGTTTGCTAGGATCCTGTCTGTCTTAGAAGTGGAATTGATCCATCTTGATTGAGACTTGTGCCATTAAAGGTGAGGATTTCTTGCATATTCTATATTTCGCATCTTAGTCTAGAACTTTCCCTGCATGTTATTGAAGCGAAATAAAAGTGTTGCTCTATTTAGAAGATGATAATAAGCTTTCTTTGATATGTCTTGGTAAATTTTAGCCTTTTCAGATATTGTTACCACTAGTTAGCCCCTTTGAGCCTGTAGCCTTTCGTTTGGTAGCCGTATTGTAGCCTTGATCCATTTTGTTGAATCTCTAGTTTTTGCACTCTTCTTCCTTAAGTACTATAGCATAAACTGTGATAGAATTGTTAAATCTGAAGAAAAGGGAAGGTCAAGTCTAAAAGGTGACCATTGAAAGTTACTTGTGATGAAAATGCCCTCTTTGAAAGAATGTGACATCAAAAAAAGGAAAGAAAAATTTCTTGAGAAAAAAAATGATTGAAACGTTCTTGATAGGATGAGAATACTAGTGAAAATAATTGAAGCAAGGGCTGAAGAAATAAAGAAATGAAAATAATGGGTAATGAAGTTCAAAAAAGTGCAAAGTGCTTAGGGAAGTGTAAGTCACTATTATATAGTTTTCCTACCCGTCCCCTAGCCAACATTACAACCCATTAAAGTTCTATTTGATTCTATTCGAGCATGATCGCCCATACAACCGAGTAATGCAATCAAGTTAATACAAACCCTCTGATCGCCCATACAAACCGGAGCGTACACTGAACACACATCAAACAAGGGTGGAATCCAATGCATGATAATGATGTGATGGATGAAAGCTCAGGGTGAAGTAGAGCCTTTGTATGTACCTCCTCCGGTGCCGATCAGGCCCAGCAGGCAGGTTTCATGAAAGGACTCAGCCCGTATACCTCTACTCCACCGTATACCCTTCCCCCCCGCACACGCGGCCCGAAGCCCCAGGCCCAGAGCGGCAAGGTCCATGGAGGTCCCGGACCCCATACTATAACTCAGAATAAAAAACACGCCCTTCGGAATCGAGTCCAGGTTCAAGCCAGTGGCTAAAACTCAAAAGGTGCATGCCTAGACCATGTCTAGGACTAAAACATTGAAAAAGATGTCTCAAAACCCTTCCAAAGGTTCCCTGGCACAACCAGGTCTAAAACAGTGATAAAAGCCTCAGTAACCCTCTCAAAGGGTGCCCAGAGTGTGGCCGGGTCTAAAACTGTAGTAAATCAAGTCTAGTACTCCGCCCGGCAAAGACTACTATCAGTAATAAAATCAAGTCTGGTGCTCCGCCCGGCAGAGACCAGTATTAGTAATAAAACCAAGTCTGCAACCATCCAAAATCCCCTTTTTCTCATCATATATACCAACAATGGGCCCCCGGGACAATGCAAGTTTAGGAAAACCATCTATGGTGGCTCGCAGCCAAAATTGTAGTATCACATGCAGGGAAAAACCTTTTTCATGGATGATATGCTCGCACACAAATATAAATTAGCACAACGGCTCACAACAATTCTAATCAGCCCTGCATAGGCCCAGCAGCTACTCAGCAGACATAACCAGCCTAAAAGAATGATCTCTATGTCCGGGACTCGCGGACATTCCCAATAACCCACCGTCTATGTTTCAGAGTCAATACAAGGCCGCACAGGACCACAAGGGTAAAACACAATACTACGCGAATACTACACATATCGTATGAAGTAGACGTACGAAAGGCGGACAAGGTCTGGGGTACCAACCTATAACAACCCACCCAAGGATGATAATTAATGATGTTATAGCATATTTACATAGAGTCTTGATAGGGGAAGCCATAACCTACCTGTCATCCGATGACTAGCTGCGGAAACAACGTCGTCCAAGGTCAAACTGCTCCGGGAAGCTCTGAATCACAAAAATACTTTCAACTGAAGTCCCAAAGGAGTCTCTAGGAAGCCTGACCAACCAAGGTAATGAAACAATTGCTAGAATCGACGAGGCTTCAAGAGAGCCATAGCCAATTGATAAGGTGTTAATGTTACACTCGTGACCAGACAACTCCAAAGCATAAAATGAGGCCAATACCAATAATAAATGGCAGCTAAATCCAACAACAATATGTTAACCACATCTCAAAGGAGCGACGAGCTCCCGAGACACTATTTCAAGGCATACTTCACATTGTTCAATCCAATCACTATCGTATGCGATCCCAAAAAGAATCGTATAAATTTCCCAATCCCTCCAGCACCTTACCCCAACCAGTACACCACAACAATAACCGAACCTAATAAGATAAAGGGGATGTCCAAAGCGAGAATATCCAAAACACTACTTCATGGCTCAGAAAGCTGTAAAAATGATACTAGAACATGTAATTACGAAGGAGGATCATAGGGGAGAGATTTTCTGGACAAAAATATTCAATATTCCAAGCTAAAAAACCTGTCTCCTTGCAGTAACAACAAACAGATCCAAATCCAACAAGAAACTACTACAAGTTATCGGAAAATATGACTTTTCGTGACTAAAAGCTTAGAATCTCAATTTAACAAATAGATAAGTGTACGGGATCCTTACCTTGCCAATATAACTCCTTAGCTATTGCCAAATACTCAATAAACATATGCTAGCTTTCTGCATCAACACCCACGAAGATACGCCATGAAATCGATGGGGCAGACTATACCAAAATAATGAGCTTATGACGTAGAGCAACTTCCGTTAAACTTCCGAATTGAAAGTATCAAAGTCCATGGAGAATTTCTAAGGCTTATATCTGATATTATATGGTTTTGGTCAATTTTTATGAGTTCAAAACGATAGAGAACCTGATTTATAAAGGCAAACTGACTTAGGATTAGGGGGCCACCTTGACGTGTCTGTTTGCATAATCTTACAAAACGCGAATATCTCTCTATTCTGAAGTCGTATAGACGAACGGTTTAGTGCGTTGGAAACTAGACTTGTAGACCTTCGATTTGGTAGGTCAGGGGACTTCTAACTCTTTATATATTGAGAGAAAAGCTCTGAGATATTTGACCCAAAGTTCAGAAATTTTATTAAAGAAACTTACAATAACTTTTGCCGACTTTTATTTCGCAACTTGCTTGACTTCAAAACTTATCATACAACTATTTTGCGATTATAATACCTCATAACACATCCTTCTTAGTGTATTAGACACTATTAGTCTTACCCCAAAAGTACGGGTTAATTTAAACCTTCCAAACGGGCGAGATGTTACACGAGGCATTTCTTTAACTCGAACTTTTGTGTAAGGGATTCCTTTGACCTAGAACCTTACTTTAATTCTTTGATATTACCAAGAATATTGACTGAATTCAACGATTTTCAAAGTTGAAGCTCTAAAACAAGGGACGGCCATAAAGAACAAACAAACGGCCTGGGCATCGAATTACCAGTCCCGACAAGCCATAAATGACTTGGGGCCGCTACAGACAAGCTCTAAGGTACAAGAAAGGCAAAAATGTGTAAATGACCGGAAGGGTCATTACATCATCAACTACTAAAAAGACTTTCATCCGCGAAAGTCAGGAAAGAAGAAAATACTAGTGATTTAAGAATAGCGGATACCGGACGACACCCAACAGAACAGAACCAAAAGCAACCAAGCCTTAACCTCTTACTAGCCAAGCTAGATTTCAACCTCCAAAGATCTGCCAACCCAAACTGAACCTCGAGAATCTCAACCGAAAAGTACCGACACAACACCAAAACCAAAGCACCAGGGCGATCAACACACAGAACTCGAATCCTTAAAACAATAACCAAGTTTACCAGAAAATCCATCAACCCAAAACTCTAACTCACGAACCCGTTATTCCGCAAAACCCTTTTTTATTCTGAACTTAATCCTTTAGCACCACAAATAGGAAGCTGCATACAAGTCTAACACTCAACCCATTATCGAAACATCAACTGAAACACCAGAAATACACAGTCTTCGCTTATACTCTAACACGAAGGAAGTCACCCTTTATACTCAAGTTCTGTCCAAGTCAAGCTATAGTCTACTAACTTTTGCCATCCAAGATAACAATTCGAAGCATATCATCAAAAGTTCTAGTTACCTGCCCCTACTGACCATCAACCAATGGATTGACACTTTTGCTAACATCAAACTCGATAACTGAACCCAGATGAACCAACCATCTGAATCTGACTGAAATCCGCACACCCAAGTTAGGAGAGGCATATATGAATACCTTGTGTTGATGGAGAACCTCCAAACTTGTAGAACTAAACCAACCCCGCTGAATCGGACCAAATCTGAGTCAACTGGAGGCGAAGGAACCAGGGCAACCTGCCCGACAGACCCAAACCAGAACCAAGATCTTGCAAGGAGTGTGGTAAGCCTACTACGATTTCAGAAATTACCAGCTAAGATCCAAACTCTAAGAATACTTAAACACCATTCGGATTTGAAATTGCCTTACAACCCTTATCTCAGGAAGAAGGCTACCTTGCCACGAACATCAAGTCGAAATACCCCGAAAGCAAAGAAAAAGGTACCTGGGGTTCAAAGTTTCCATCTAGCCATGGAAATTTGTATATAACTTCAACTCAGTCCTTTGGATCGAATCAACCGCTCTACCGGATCTGCACACAACCAACTATTTCAAAGCATATATCATACCGAACTTCTAGTCCATACTGGCCGAGTCTAACCAACACTAGAACCCCACATAAACAACAACCCTGAAAGAATCAACTAAACAAGCTCTTAAATTCTCGGCAAACGAATGGTGACCACCAGTCTCTAAGTACCATTAGAATTCAAAAATAACCCTACTAGTCTCAACCCGCACAAGATGACCACATGAAGCATACACCACCGCTGAATCTCAAACTTACACCACTGCATTTGTCCAACCAAGATGGAAGAAACTTCATGCCATGAAGAGTACCGCTGAAATTAGGAATATCCTGCCCAATACTGAGGTTAGCCAAGGACTAGGTGTCCAAGGCCGATAGCTGCATCTGAAACTGAAGTAAAGAATCTAAGTTTCCCGCACCCACTGCCTCCCGGCACTAGGATGCTGCAACCCAATAGGAACTGCCACAAACCATCCGATGTAGCTTGCCAAACCATGATTCTGAAACTAAATCCCAATTTACTAACCAATGCTTCTGTCGAACCCGCGAGTAGGCTCATATGCTGCTACTGAAACACAAATCAATCGATGGGAAAACCACTGCAATGTGTAGACGGCTGAATCATATCACCAACACACAATCCCAAAGCAAGCCTTCATCGCCACCTCAATCAACTACTAAGACACATAAACACAAACCAAAAGTCATCTCCCTCCCTTTTTAACTAAACAAAATCCTTCCGTCGCATATACTGCATCTTACAAATTCTTCCTCAAGTAAGAACCTGGAGCCATTTTCTTAGCTACCAAACTTACATTATATAAACTCAACAAGGCATGAGAAAATGGGCCAGATTCCCGACTCACCCAATATGCTATGAATACAACTTAACCACGAGGCTACGGTCAAAATTCATTCTAACTGGAACTGGGGAAACAATAACACAACCCAACCGGACAGGAAACTGAGGGAGACTATGGGAACAACCCACATACCTGCCAACCTCCTAAACCAACCAAACAAAGAGGATCGACTCTAAACACCCGAGAAACCCAAACCAATCAATACACGCTAGCTTAACCGACACCTCTCAACTCAAAACAAGAGCTCAAACTCTGGCACAACTACCGGTTACACCAAACCAACACAAGGACTTCTAGCAAATTCTAGATAACAACCTAGGCAACACCCATCTAGGACCTCTCAACAAGGAAGACTCAACACAAGCCTAGAGCCACAACGAAACAGGAAAAAAATCCAACCAGAAAAGAAACTAACAGGAACTACCTACGAGCTCCAACTCCGGGTAAAACACCTCACAAAGATTACTCACCCCCATCCACTACTAAGGAATAATCTACCAAGAAAATACACGCATAGATATTACAACCCAGGTAGTCTAACAACTAAACAAGTAGCAGAGAGGCCTATAAGCAAGTATACAAAAGAGGGGATAGAATCGCAAGGCGAGCAGTACTATAGCCAACCGAAGGTAACAAAAGCCTTACCTGGAGCAACGACATTAGGAATATCTACCTCTGTCCCACCAAGAGGGGCATCAAACTGATGGGGTCTAACTCTGAACTGAGTAGTCGAAGTTGAAGGTTCAACCATCCCTCGCCGAGGGCAATCTGTAGAGAATTGAAAAATCATCCATAATCATAACAACCAGGCTAATCGGGATACGCGATCGTGGGGCAATTCCTAATATAGTGCCCATGTTTACCACATCGGCGACAACCTTTATTAGAACCACTGGCCCGGAAGCTACCTCTAACCACATGGGGACAACCCCTACAACCCTACACTCCACCTCTAGCCGGTGGTACTGAAGCCCAGGGAGATAATATATGCTGAAGAACTAAAATCTCAACCCTAACTGAAGTACTGCTCGTTGAACTGGGTACTAAAATACCCACCAAAGGACTCGGAGTCCTAGCCACGGTATCCTGAACGACTGAGTTAGTTATGAATCCAATCAGAAGTTGGGCCGACCCTACACCCCCTATCTAATGCGACAAACTCCCACTCTGAAGACCTGGCGCTGACGGAGGCATTAAAGCAACAAGTGCAAAAGCCCCGACACCACCCACTGTCGAACTCATCTTAGGCATTTGAGAAGGAATGAAACAACCAAAGTTTTTAGAAGTCTATTGAGTCAGAAATGCACGATAAGGAGCCAAAAATAAGGAACTTTTCCAAACAATGCCCTGTAGCCTCCCGCAGATAGGATCCGAACGTCATCGTACCGATCCACAATACTCTACGTAGATAGTTGCTTCTGTACCACGACACCAATGAACCTAGAGCTCTGATACCAAGTTGTCATGACCCGATCTCTTAGGTTATGATGGCACCTACAATCCCCTAGTAGGTGAACCAATCCCCATAGCCCAGAATGGCTAGTAATGGGCTACTACCTAACCAATACGCACAACAAGCTGAAATCAGCGGAAGCAGAATGTAAAGGTAGACAAAGCGGAAGCAAAACTCGAATATAAATACATAAAGGAGACTACACTAACCTCAAGACTTGGTATCAATAGTACAGAAGCTTCTAATAGAGTACCAGTGCTAGTAGTAACAAAATACAACATAGATCTGTCTCTAAAAGTACAAGGAGCAACACTACAATAGATGAGATGTAGACAAAGCCCCGACCGTCAGGCGCTTACCCTAGTCTCAAAACTCCCAAAAACTGCACGAGTCTCCAACATGATCAGCGGCAAAAACCCATCTAATATCTGCACCAAAAAGTGCAGAAGTGTAGTATGAGCACCAAAACAACGGGTACTCAGTAGGCATCATCGGCCGACTGAGCGCATATAAGATATAAAAGCAGTAAGTAACAGATAGCAAGAAAACAGTCACTGAAGCAATACATAAAGGCACAAGGAGCTAGCACAGATCATCAGCAACCAAGAGCTAAAAGTAACACATGCCAGCATAGAGGATATAACTACACAGAAACACAGGTGAAGGAAAGGAGAACGCACCTGGAGTCCTTGTACAACAATATAAGTAAGTAAAGAGAGAGAGAGAGAGTTGAGAAAATGGCGGTATACCGGTAACCTCAAGTAAATGAAGAGGAGGGAAGCAGTCTAACATACTCAAAAATGGAATCGACAAGTATAAGGAAATCATAACACCAATCCACTCATATGATAGAATAAACAGGAATCACCTCACAAGTCCAACTCTAGGATGGAAATAACTAACCCACAATAACCGAGAAATATCACTCAACTCCCGGAAAGAATAGAACCGGAATCTCACACTCTGCTTAGAAGGCCACACAAAAGTGTCTCAACAAGATAGGACTCCTTAGCCCTCTTAATAATCAGAAATCCCACAACCGAAGCCTCAACAAGCTAACCATCACTAATCCTTCAAGAACCGGGTGCCATGACAAGCTCTAAATAAAGACAGGAGTAAATATAATCTACCTACAGTTCCAATGGCCGCCCATACAACCGAGTAATGCAATCAAGTTAATACAAACCCTCTGATCGCCCATACAACCGGAGCGTACACTGAACACACATCAAACAAGGGTGGAATCCAATGCATGATAATGATGTGATGGATGAAAGCTCAGGGTGAAGTAGAGCCTTTGTATGTACCTCCTCCGGTGCCGATCGGGCCCAGCAGGCAGGTTCTATGGAAGGACTCAGCCCGTATACCTCTACTCCACCGTATACCCTTCCCCCTCCCCGCACACGCGGCCCGAAGCCCCAGGCCTAGAGCGGCAAGGTCCATGGAGGTCCCGGACCCCATACTATAACTCAGAATAAAAAACGTGCCCTTCAGAATCGAGTCCAGGTTCAAGCCAGTGACTAAAACTCAAAAGGTGCATGCCTAGACCCTGTCTAGGACTAAAACATTGAAAAAGATGTCTCAAAACCCTTCCAAAGGTTCCCTGGCACAACCAGGTCTAAAACAGTGATAAAAGCCTCAGTAACCCTCTCAAAGGGTGCCCAGAGTGTGGCCGGGTCTAAAACTGTAGTAAATCAAGTCTAGTACTCCGCCCGGCAGAGACTACTATCAGTAATAAAATCAAGTCTGGTGCTCCGTCCGGCAGAGACCAGTATTAGTAATAAAACCAAGTCTGCAACCATCCAAAATCCCTTTTTTCTCATCATATATACCAACAATGGGCCCCCGGGACAATGCAAGTTTAGGAAAACCATCTATGGTGGCTCGCAGCCAAAATTGTAGTATCACATGCAGGGAAAAACCTTTTTCATGGATGATATGCTCGCACACAAATATAAATTAGCACAACGGATCACAACAATTCCAATCAGCCCTGCATAGGCCCAGCAGCTACTCAGCAGACATAACCAGCCTAAAAGAATAATCTCTATGTTCGGGACTCGCGGACATTCCCAATAACCCACCGTCTATGTTTCAGAGTCAATACAAGGCCGCACAGGACCACAAGGGTAAAACACAATACTACGCGAATACTACACACATCGTATGAAGTAGACGGACGAAAGGCGGACAAGGTCTGGGGTACCAACCTATAACAACCCACCCAAGGATGATAATTAATGATGTTATAGCATATATACATAGAGTCTTGATAGGGGAAGCCATAACCTACCTGTCATCCGATGACTAGCTGCGAAAACAACGTCGTCCAGGCTCGAACTGCTCCGGGAAGCTCTGAATCACAAAAGTACTTTCAACTGAAGTCCCAAAGGAGTCTCTATGAAGCCTGACCAACCAAGGTAATGAAACAATTGCTAGAATCGACGAGGCTGCAAGAATGAGCCATAGCCAATTGATAAGGTGTTAATGTCACACTCGCGACCAGACAACTCTAAAGCATAAAATGAGGCCAATACCAATAATAAATGGAAGCTAAATCCAACAACAATATGTTAACCACATCTCAAAGGAGCGACGAGCTCCCGAGGCACTATTTCAAGGCATACTTCATGTTGTTCAATCCAATCACTATCGTATGCGATCCCAAAAAGAATTGCACAAATTTACCAATCCCTCCAGAACCTTACCCCAACCAGTACACCACAACAATAACCAAACATAATAAGATAAAGGGGATGTCCAAAGTCACAATATCCAAAACACCACTTCGTGGCTCGAAAAGCTGTAAAATGATACTAGAACATGTAATTACGAAGGAGGATCGTAGGGGAGAGATTTCCTGGACAAAACTACTCAATATCCCAAGCTAAACAACCTGCCTCCTTGTAGGAACAACAAACATATCCAAATCCAACAAGAAACTACTACAAGTTATCAGAAAATATGACTTTTCGTGACTAGAAGCTTAGAATCTCGATTTAACAAATAGATAAGTGTACGGGATCCTTACCTTGCCAATATAACTCCTTAGCTACTGCCAAATACTCAATAAACATATGCTAGCTTGCTGCATCAACACCCACGAAGATACACCATGAAATCGACGGGGCAGATTATACCAAAATAACGAGCTTGCGACGTAGAGCAACTTCTGTTAAACTTCCGAATTGAAAGCATCAAAGTCCATGGAGAATTTCTAAGGTTTATATCTGATTTTCTATGGTTTTGGTCTGTTTTTATGAGTTCAAAACGAAGGAGAACCTGATTTATAAAGGAAAACCGACTTAGGATAGGGGCCCCACCTTGACGTGTCTGCTTGCATAGTCTTACGAAAACACGAATATCTCTCTATTCTGAAGTCGTATAGACGAACGGTTTAGTGTGTTGGAAACTAGACTCGTAGTCCTTCGATTTGGTAGGTTGGGGGACTTCTAACTCGAACTTTTGTTTAAGGGATTCCTTTGACCTAGAACCTTAGTTTAATTCTTTGATATTACCAAGAATGTTGACTGAAGTCAACGATTTCCAAAGTTGAAGCTCTAAAACAAGGGACGGCCATAAAGACCAAACAAACGGCCTGGGCATCGAACTACCAGTCCCGACAAGCCATAAATGACTTGGGGCCGCTACAGGAAAACTTTAATGGTACAAGAAAGGCGAAAACGTATAAATGACCGAAAGGGTCATTACATATTACTTGTACGACTACGTACACTTGCGTGTGCGAAAGGACGCAACACCCATTATCAAGAATCAAGATCCAAGAACTCTAGCACCCTAGAATCCCATTTTTCCCCAGATTTTACCATTCCTAGGTCATCTCAAACCTTTCCCCAAGTCCACCCCTATCGATTCTATAGCATAGGAAAGATATCACGGAGTTTGGAGAGTAGAATCCTTACCTTTAAGATGAAAAATGGTGGAAAACTGGTAGAAATCGCCCAAAATCGCCCCCTTCTTCTCCCAAAACATTTCAAGAAAAACTGAACTATTTTGGGGAAGTTTTTGCATTAAATCCTGTCACGCTCCGCTATAGCGGTCAGCTCCGCTATAATGGTACCGCCGTAACGGAGTCGTCCGCTATGGTGGAGGCTGACCGACGTTGACTTTCGCTGTAGCGGTAATTTCTCCACTACAGCGGAGGTCGCTATGGCGTAGTGTCAACCGCCGTAGCGGCTGACATGGGACAGAAAGTCGTAAAATCTCTAAAACTAGTCCATTTTACAACACACTTGTTTTTCCGACGTTCCGGAATAACCCCTTCACATCAACCTCGATTCCGGGAGTTCTACTTACTCGAATTCGATTTCGAAAAGTTCTCCGGACTTCTTTATGTGTTAGCTACAAAGAAAACTAGCTCGAATCAAGACATCAAACCCAATCCTTATCCGGATTTTCCTGGACCATACCTCACTCCAAATCCGGCCGAGACTAGCCTAGCCCAGAATTTCAAACTCCCAAACCCGGAGTTTTCTAACTCTAAAAATTGGCACGAATGGTTTTCCCGTAATGACGGACCCCTGTCGTTACAAGGACGGTGTTTAAAAAAAAGAAAAATTACTTTGAAAACTTGTGGTCTAAAATAATCTTTAGATATATATGTGGTCGTAAATCATTTCATTAAGTAGTAAGATGACATTCTTTTTTTAGACGAATTTAAAAGGAAAGGGTGTCACTAGGGGTGACAAATGGGTGGATTTGGTTGGATTTGGATGAGTTGAAAATGGTTTGAGCAAATATGGGTAATTACTCAGTCCGCCCATATTCTATATGGGTAAATATTATTTGGGTAATTAATGGACGGATTGGATATGGGTTTATCCATATTTCATCTATATTGATTGGATAATTAATAAATGAATTTATATGTTTTAAGTTTCTAATATAATTTTTTATTCTACCCACTCCCACCCCTACCTCCAACCCACCCACCTCCTAATTTTATTTTTTCTACCCCCCCCCCCCTCCACCCCGCCTTCATCCCCCTCCACCCCCAATTTTTTTCTTGTTTTTCAAAAAAAATTCATTGTTTTTTTAAAAAAAATTCATGTTTTTTTTAAAAAAAACCTACCACCAACCCGCCTCCCCCACCCCCCATCCCCAATTTTTTATGTTTTCTATTTTTTTATGTTTTTTAGAAAAAATAAAAAGTTCTACCCACCCCCACCCCCACCTCCTTTCCCCCCCCACTCTCTCCCCACACCAACTCCCCCCCCCCCCCCCCAACCTTCCACCCACCTCCAATTTTTTTGTTTTTCCAATAATTTTTTTTAATGTTTTTCAAAAGAAAATAAAAATCTACCCCCAACTCCCCCCCTCCCCACTTTCTTTCCACCCACCCACCTCCAATTTTTTTTTTGTTTTTTCAAAAAAAAAAAATAGTTTCTTGTTATGTTTTTCAAAAAAAATAAAAAATTCTACCCTCCCCCCTCCCCCATAATTTATTTTTGTTTTTCCAAAAAAAATTATGTTTTTCAAAAAAAAAATTCTATCCCCTACCCCTATCTCACCTCTTCCTCCACCTATCCACCCCCAAATTTTTGTATTCCTTTTTTAAAAAAAAATATTTTTTTCATGTTTTTTTTTAAAAATTATTTTTTTCCTGCCACCCCTTAATCTCAGCCCCACCCACTCTTCAATTCTTTTGAAAAATAAATTAATATTAATTCTTTTACTATTTTTTAGCACAATTAAGAATTTTGAGTAGAAGTGTGATCTATCATGGGTCTATATGGATACCCATATTCTACCCATTTTGATTATATTTGTAAGAGCTTTTAAAATAGCTTGAAGCCAATATTTACCTAATTAAAATATGAGTGATTCAAGCTATTAAATATGGATTAAATAGACTTATTTCATTAATATGGGCTGAAATTGTCACCCCTAGATGTCACATAAAATGAAACGAATAGGGTTGTCTCTGCCTTCTTTTTCCAACGGGTATAGGATATCAGAGACTGATTTACGATTTATATTTAATTTGATGGATCCAATCTTTATGTTTTTACCGTTGATCCATTACACTGCTTTTGAAATATTGCACCCAATGTTTGATACCTATATTCCTAAGTTCCTTTTAAAGAAAATGTTATTTTAGTTAAATCTTGAAATCCATACTAAAATCTACATCTGATTGTATTCTCGAGATCATGACGAACCTAAATTATTATAAATATAATTAACTAAAGTAAAAGTATGCTTTTTAAAAATAGTTTAAATTTTTAAATGAGATGATTATTGAAAACAATATTTTAAAAGGTGGTCACGTAGCGAGGCATAGTCAAAACGCATCGAGGCGTTTAGGGAGGCAAAAGTATTGAAAGGCGTATGCTCCACTATTTGGAGCGTTCTCCTAAGCGTGAGGCGAACACCCTCAGGCGTAAGCCCCTAAAATTACTATCAATTAAAATAATTTTTGCTATTAAATCCCTAATTTAAGCCTAATTATTAAAATATTTAATTATTAAATTTAAATAATGACTTAAATACTCAAAAGTAAAATAAAAGTAGAAAACTTAAAACTCAAACTTTCAGAAGCATATTTAATATACTTATAATGTACAAACTAATATTTGTGAGGACATATAATGGTTTATTATATGGAAAGTTGACTTTATATATTTGATGTATTGTGTTGTTTTGGTTAGTTTTAATAGCTGAAGCAGTTTTAGATACATCTTCCACTAATTTTTAATATTTTTATAATTTTCATGTAGATTTACCTTTTTTGGTGATTTATCTATTTTAAAAATATTTATTTTAATTATATAAAATTTATAAAATATTAAAAATTAAAAGATCATGGGGCATATGCTCCATCGCCTCGGGGCTTACGCCTCGCCCAATAACAGATAAAATGCTTTACACCCCACCTTTTAAAACACTGGTTGAAAATTGATATTATCCACATGCACAACTTCATGTTCTCCATAGAGATACACTACACATATATACGGCACAATAAATTAAAAAATGGTGAAAACCGTTGTATAGCATCATCATAATTCGTAGCTCACTACTATTTTTTCAACTTCATCATATATAAAATGATTAATCAATCACCACCATGAGGCACCATCGTCATTTTCTTCCTCTGAAAAAATCAGTAGCATATCTCCATTAAAAGTACCACGTCGATTTCATTAACATAACTACAATGTGAACCGTTCAATTTTACACCAGTACTATACATAACCCCTTCATCTTCATCAAAAGCCATTGTCCAGACGCTCTTTAACCATCCTGCAACCCTCAAATCCTAGAGAAGTCGAAACCTATTACGCTATGATATGTGGGGAATGAATTCCTTCCCATATTTATATAAATTTATTATAGTAATAATTTAAAGAGATAAGTATTGAAAACACTCCTAGATTTGACGTGAATTATTACTTTAGTCCCTGAACTATTGACAGCCTTAAAAACATCCCTTTACTTTATTAAGTGAATTAAAAAACACCCCTCGTATGCCACACATGCGTACATGTGGAATTCTCTGCTGATATGACATACACATAGATATATATAGTCAAAACAAATATTTAAAAAATTAAATTCTAAGAATTTAGCAATTAAAGAAGAAAAAAGTTTTTTTTTTTTAAAAAAAAATTATTCTTTTTCTTACCCCATCCCATCCCCTACTTAGTACCCCAACCCCTCCTCCCCCTAAACTTTTTTTAAAAGGAAATTATTTTTAAAATAAAATTAAAACACTACTAAAAAAACTGTGAATACGGACCTCAAAATTACCGACCTCCGGAAGTCGGTATTGTTAAAAACAAAAAATTATTTTATTTTCTTAAGAAACCCGATTTCAAGATGTCGGTTTATTTGGAAAAAAAATGCGGGAAAACCAAATACCGACCTCCGATGGTCGGAAACTTTCCCAGAAAAAAATAAAATTAAGAAAAACCGACCTCTTGTAGTCGGTATCGAATTAGTAAATAAAAAATAAAATTTAAATTTATCTCAATTAAATATAAAAAAATAAAAAAAAAATATTTTTAATAACTTTTAAATAAACCGTCCTCCGGAGGACAGTTATTTATAAGATAAAAAATAAAAAAAACAAATTAATACCGACTTCCTGATGTCGGTAATATTAAATTTACATAATTGATTTTATTTACCTTAAATTATTCTTATAGTGACTTCACGAAGTAGGTATTTATTTTTTATTTTTTATTTAATTATTTTATTTATATTATAAAATAAAAATAATATTAATACCGACATTCAGAGGTCGGTATTATTTATTTAACATAATTAATTTTATTTTCATTAAAATTAAAGGTAATACCGACCTCCGGAGGTCGGTATTTTACTTTTATTTTCATTAAAATTAAAGGTAATACCGACCTCCGGAGGTCGGTATTTTACTTTTATTTAATTATTTTGAATAAAATCGACCTCCGGATGTCGGTATTACCTTTAAAATATTTGTAATAATCACTATTTTTCTATTGTTTATAACACTAAGGGGTCGTTTGGTAGCTAGTTAAAGTTATATAGGTATTAGTAATGTAGATATTAGTTATGAGGGAATCTATATATTATTTATACATGTATTAGTTATGTAGAGATTAGTTATTCATGTATTAATTATACAAGTATTACTTATTCCACCTTCTATATCCTGTATAAGATAATACATAGATTCCCTCATAACTTATACATCGTCTTGAATATACATATGTCTCGTCTAGTGATGTATATACGTATATATATATATATATATATATATATAGTACGTATTCAAAAGCTAATTAACCGATCGATAATACATATCCAAATACGTAGTATGGATACGTCATATATTACGTACATATGAGTTAATATACGATCATTGAGAAATGTAATTAACCAAGTCCTATATATTATATATAATAATGATCCATCGTCTTGAATATATGTCTCGTCTAGTGATGTACGTATCTACATAGTACGTATTCAAAAGCTAATTAACCAATCGATATATAATCCATAACCAAGTAGTATGGAATATGTTGTATATTACGTACATATGAGTTAATATACGATCATTGAATATAATTAACCAAGTTATTCTATGTACTATAATGATCCGTCGTCTTGAATATATATTTTTTTGTTGCGATATTGTACGTATATATATAGTACGTATTCAAAAGCTAATTAACTAATCGATAATCCATCCAAGCAGTGGAATACCATTGTATTACGTACACACGAGGTAATATACGATTGTTGAGTAATGTAAATAAGCAAGTCCTATATATATAGTAATGATCTGTCGTCTTGAATATATGTTTTTTTGTGGCGATATTGTACGTATATATATAGTACGTATTCAAAAGCTAATTAACCAATCGATAATCCATCCAAGTAGTATGGAATACATTGTATTACGTACATATATGAGGTAATATACGATCATAGAGTAATATAATTAATCAAGTCCTGTATATTAAATGGTCCATCATCTTGAATATATATGTCTCGTCTTTAGTGATGTATGTTTATATATATAGTACATATTCAAAAGCTAATTAACTAATCGACAATTCATCCAAGTAGCTAGTGGAATACATTGTATTACGTACATATGAGGTACTATACGATGACGATCGTTGAGTAATATAATTAACCAAGTCCTATATATTACTGGTCTGTCGTCTTAAATATATGTCTCGTCTAGTCATGATGTACATATATAGTACGTATTCAAAAGCTAATTAATTAATCGATTGATAATCCATTCAAGTAGTATGAAATACATTGTATAGTAGCATAATCATTGAGTAATGTAACGAATCAATAATGTATCCGAGTTTATGAAATATGTTGATGATTAAATAATTTTTATTAATTACTTTTAGTTTTTTTTAAAAAACCGATCTCAAGTGGTCGGTTTTATCAAAAAATACTTTATTTTTTAAAAATACCGACCACAAGTGGTCGGTTTTTTTTTTAAATTTTATTACCTAAAAACCCTAACACCCTAACACTAACACTCACACTCACACCACCCTCACCTCCGGCGCCCCCTCCCTCCGAAAATATTCCCTCCGAAAACCCCCCCCTCATTCTATATCTTTGCCCGTCATGGTACCCACTTCGGGTTACCAAACACTACAGGGTTATTCCCATCTTGGTCATCAGTCTACCTTGCCATCAGCCAGCACTAGTCAGTCCAGTGCTGCTAGTGGATCAGTTGGACTTTCAGGTCTTCGTCTTGGTTCCGGTGGCTCGAGTTCTAATACTACCACGACCCAGCACTCAGATGCACATGGTCCACGGCTAGGTGGTTTACAGTCAGGCGATAGAGACCATACCCAGAGACTCATCATCGAGCCTATAGGATATAGGTATTATTCAACTATATTACATCTTTTTTTTATATGTTTATTTTTTAATTTTTTAATTTACAAATTTATATTTCAAGTGTTTAATCTTGTATTGCAGGTTATTTCCGGATGAAGTAATGACAAAAATAATCCTTAATTGCATCGGATCATTTTATAATGATATGTACTCGACTTGGGGTTCGATACCACTTAATATCCAAGGACAGATCTTCATAGAATTTAGGGTAAAAATATTTTTCAATTAAATTCACATTATATACATTTAAATTCGCTACACATTTCTAGAATAAATATTTAACTATTTTTTATTGCAGAAATATTACGTATGGGCTCCCGAGCATGAGAATAAAGTTCAAAGTAACTTCAAATATAGAGCTGGGAAGGCGCTTAGTGGCCTATTTTCTGATTGTCGGGCAGAAAATAGAGTTCCATCTTTTGTGGTGCCAGATATGTGGGCCAAGTTATTGAATTTCTGGAAAAGTGATGAAAAATTTCTTAAGAGAAGGGAGATCGGGAAGAAGGCTCGAGCATCGGATAAGGGCGGCTCTTTGCACACTGGTGGGGCCATTAGCCAGCTTACTAGAAAGAAGAGAATGGTATATTTTCTTAATTTAGTTAAATAAAATTATCCTTTTTGATAAGTAGCTTTTGGAGATTAATAATCACATTATATGCATGTTGTTTGCAGGAAAAAGACTTGGGTAGGCCTGTAACACAGGAAGAGTTATTCAAAGTTTGTCACACAAAGACGCCAAAAAATTTCACAGATGAAAGTTGGTGTGAGACACGTGCTCAACAGACACATGTAAGAACTGCATTCAAACTATTTTTTTTATTCTTTTTTTTCTTTTATCTATTATATTCATATGCTAAGAGTTATTCATTTAAATATAGGAGTCGTTTGTGCAAAGAATTCAGGAGTACCGTAGTACTCAACCTCCTGAAAGTCAGGACACACCGCTTACAGATGAACAAGTAGAACAATTTTGGCGAGAGAGTGCGGGTGAACCAGTAAGAGGTTCAGTCTATGGTTACACACAAAAGGCTTTTGCGGAGAAGAAACCCTGGTTTTATTGTCCATCATCTTCAGGCTTCGATAATGTGGATAAAGCGGTCGTGTCTGTAATGAAGGAGAAGATATCTATGCTCACTGCCGAGCTTGCTGCATCAACCGAAAGGGAGAAGAAAAGAGACGAGCAGATTGCACAGATTGCAGCATCAAAGGAGATAGAGAACAAGAGGTATGCGGAGCTTCAGTCCCAGTTAAAATCTCTTTTTGAGTCGGGAAAGATTATTCCTCATTGTGCTAGTGATAAACGTCGATGCCTAGTGGATGAGTCTGATATCGAGGGTGAGGAGGGTGAGGAGGGTGAGGAGGGTGAGGATGAGGATGAGGATGATGATGCTAATGATGAGTAGTTGTGTTGTACCTAACTACTAGACATTTTGAACTTAGTATATATAGTTTGTACACTTTTTAGATTGTTTGATCGTATTTTAAGTTTAATTTGAAGTAGTGAAACGTAAATATAGAAAAATATCGTCTTGACAGCTATTTGAGCTGGTTTTGGTTGAATATATGCATTATCAAATATGCAGGTAGGCAATTCAAATTGCAGCAATTTACTGTCAATTTTATGGCAAAATATCGACAACAAACCGACCTCCTGAGGTCGGTATTTTTGGTAAATTTTCCAGAAAACCGACATCAGGAAGTCGGTTTTTTGAATAAAATTTTCCAAAAAACCGACCTCAATTAGTCGGAATCAAGTGAAATAGGAAAATAAAATTTAAATAATACAGACCTCAAGAGGTCGGAATATCAGAAAAATAATAAATTAAAATTTCAGTAATACCGACTTCCGGAGGTCGGAAAACCAAAAAAATAATAAATTAAAAATTCAGTAATACCGACTTCCGGAGGTCGGAAAACCAAAAAAATAATAAATTAAAAATTCAGTAATACCGACTTCCGGAGGTCGGAACACCAAAAAGATAATAAATTAGAAATTAAACAATACCGACCTCCGGAGGTCAGTATATTATATTTTTAATAATATTTTTTTAAAAAGAAACCGACTTCAGGAAGTCGAAAATAAAAGAAAATAAAATATATATTAAATTCTTAATTTTTGGATTTAAAATTAAAACCGACATCCGGAGGTCGGTATTTACCGACATCCGGAGGTCGGTATTTACCGACCTCACGATGTTGGTATACAAAACCAACCAAGCCTTTTCTGACTAGGTCTTGTGAGTCGGTTTTGAGTCGGTATTTCAGGGAAAACCGACCTCCGGATGTCGGTTTTTTGAGGTCGGTTTTCCCTGTTTTCCTAGTAGTGAAATTTGCTTCTTAACCCTTCCTCCCCAACTTTTTTTTCAAATTTTGTGTTAGATATATATAAATGCTTTTAGGAAAATCTTTTCTACTTGCAAGAAAATCTTATTTTCTTGTGTTCGATATACAAGTAGAAAAGATTTTCCTAAAAGCGTTTATATATATCTAACATAAAAAAATTTTAAAAAAAATTGAGGGGGGGGGGGGGTTAGTTAAGAAAAAAAATTTAATTTTATTTTAAAAAAATTATTTTATTTTTAAAAAGTTTAGGGGGAGTGAGGGTTGACGTACTAGGTAGGGGATGAGATGGGTAAGAAAAAAATAATTTATTTAAAAAAAATAATCTTTTTCTCTTCTTTAATTTTAAATTCTTAGCATTTAATTTTTTAAATACTTTTTTTAACTATATATATATATGTGTGTGTGTGTGTGTGTCACATCTACAAAAAATTTCACATATACGCATGTGTGGCATACGAGAGGTGTTTTTAAATTCACTTAATTAAGTAGAGGGGTATTTTTAGGCTGCCAATAATTCAGAGACTAAAGTAATAATTCGCGCCAAGTTTAGAGGTATTTTCAATACTTATCTCTAATTTAAAATGTGAATTGTATATTAATTAAATTATGAATAAGTGAAAAATATTCATATGCAAACACATATCGTGTACTCTATAAGCTTAACATAAACGCATGTCATGCATTTATTAATTTGGTGTAAACATTTGATGCAAGTAAATTTTCATCTTCCCATGCTTAAATTTTTTTATTATCATCATTCCCTTTTGCTGGACTTTCTTATTGGGATAATTTCAAAGACCTTCTTCCAAGTTTTGCTTCAAAGCACTAACCTCCATTATGATTCACGATATTTATTTTCTTTGTTAGTTTAATTTTTTATAACAATTATCTTACCTCTTTATTATTAATCATAAAAATTACAATACGACTACTTTACTCTTTTTATTAACTTCTTCTAATCAATTAATGTTATCAAAAATAGGCAAAATAATTACATTGTAATTTTCTGAATTAATAACATACAAGTAAAATACATTATTATTAAAAAATCAAAATAAAAGAGATGAGCATTAATATTATGAACCACAAAAGGATTTGTAAAATAAAATTTGAAGATGTATCTGAAATTATTTATATTTTTATTGGGGAGGGGGGAGGGAGGAGGGGTGGAGGGGGTTAAGAGTCAAACTCAAGATTTTGTTTGGTTCTGCTTTGCTGACTTTGGAGGCTCTTTTCCTACCTTTAAATTTTTATCAACTAGTTCTATTAGTTTGCCTGGTCCAATTTCTTCACGTTAAAGAATCAAAGATTCCTATCCCTATGTTTCCTTTTACAGCAAGGGCTCGTTTGGTTAGCAGAACAAATAATTCAGGTATTTTGATTTTATGAGAGGTGGGATAAAATAATTTCAAATTTAATGAGATAAGATAGAATATTTTAAGATTAAATTTGGATAAAATTTCTATTGTGTTTCGCTGTCAGTATAAATCTATACTGTCAATCAAGTAGAATATAAATTTTATCTTATACTTAATCTTGGTATTCCACCTTATCTTGCGTATCAAACACTCCAAAAAAAATTCTGCACTATTTCCGTCTTTTCTTTAGAGAGAAAAGTAATTCAATATTTAAATCAAACTATCTCAATATATCTGTTTCTAGCAGCTTTTGCATATTTCTTTCCTTTTTAATTTCTTTACAAAACCTCTAACTTAAAAACTACGTAGAAGGTTAAGGTCACTTTATTATAGAATACTAGATGGGTAGTGTCCGTGCTTCGTATGGGCATGTTATTATATCAAGACATAAACAAAGAAAGAATAATTAAAATAAATATTTACATAATATACATCATAACATGTTACATGAATTTTGTAAAACATTACACAAGGAGTTCGCTAAAAAGGAAAAAATATAAACATTAAAATAATAGTAGCACATGCGAAATGAGCAGACAAAAATAGGTTGTCCTACAATAAAGGTGCTTTGTTACCTGAAAAAGAATATAAAAGGTTTAGTCATTTTTGTTAGTTTCATGGTAAGCACAATAAGAAAAAAAATGTGAAATTGGAAATAAACTATCTTTCTTCATATTATATGAATGGATGAGCAAGACATAGTTTCTTTTAGTGGAAGAAAGAAAAGCAGAGTTGCAGGAAATTCAAATATGATAAATTAATCCCGGTAGAAGCAATCTTTTATCTCTGATATCAAGCTTTGTTTTACTATTCTTTGTTTAATATCTTGGACGACGATAGACAAAAGAGTACAAAGTATGATTTTGTCTTATGAAAAAAATAAACAAAGTTAGCAAGTTAAACTCAGGAATTAATAGACCAGGCCAAAATTAAAACAATTATAAAATAGAGAAGAGACATCAAAGGATAAAGAGGGATAGCGAGATGGAAAGAAAGAGAGTAAGAAGATTTGTAGTCTGTTTTGCTATAAAAATAGATGTTTATTTATAGCAATTCAAAAGGGTAGAAAAGTTCACAAGTGTCTCGCACTTGTCTTTTAACAAGCAAACACAAATGTCAACATGACAAGTGTAAAGACAAGTGTCTAAAAGATGGCATGCAATCTGTCAAGTAAATTCATTTGATCCTCTCCAAGAAACATCA
The DNA here is from genome assembly GCA_003996215.1 of Jaltomata sinuosa. NCBI lineage: Eukaryota > Viridiplantae > Streptophyta > Magnoliopsida > Solanales > Solanaceae > Jaltomata > Jaltomata sinuosa. The sequence continues at coordinate 78,790 of QJPP01000591.1, read as the reverse complement.
TTGGCTTCTCAAATACATCTTTTAATTGGCTTTTTAAAAACACTATAAATAAATTCTTTTTGAAATAAAAATAATTTTGCCTACAATTCCTACATTATTTCGAAAGAATTTATCGGAAGATATTTAACTTGCTAGATATACATGATCAAAATGCAGTAGGTTTGGTATTTTCTGGAATATGAACCAAACTTAGATCAATAAAATTTAACGTACAGAATTAATGGTGAAATATAATATTTCTATGAATCAGTAATTCTGGTTGTAAGCCAAAAACTTTATCAATCACATTTTGATCATAATTTTGCTATTCAACGCAGTTTTGCGCTAATAGGTCATGCGCGTGCTTGGTATTCATGAGAGCTCTAGAGATTAGGCCAAAAATCTCATAGGAACGGTCTCATTCCATTTCTTATATAGGTGAATTAATCAAGTGTATACTGCTTTAAATACACCATCCGTAAGGACTATAAATTTATTAAGAGTTAATAACTCATCCCTCAATTTTAGTAGTAGTTCAAACACTCTCAGTTAGTGCGCAGTGTCAATATCGACTTGTTATTGCCCATATGAACCTACTTCATGGGATCTCCAATCACATAGGTTGAGTTACCATTTTTATTGATAATCATAATGGCTTTAACCCCATCTTTTTTGAGGTTTGAAGGATTAATTTTCTTCCCACAGGTTTAGTCAGAAAATCGGCCGACTTCAGTTCTGACTTCACATAGTCAATGAAAATTATTCCATCTCGCAACAACTGTCTAACAATATCATGCCTCAATTTCATATGTCTGCTCTTATAATTATAAAGTTTATTCTTCGGGGAAGCAATTGCGGCTTGACAATCACAGTATATATATATATACACATGAGGCACCAGATCATCCTTTGTTAAAGGGATATTAGCAGACAACAAATCATCCTTTTTAAAGGTATATTCACATGCAACAGATCATCCTTTTTTAAAAGGATATTAGCATGCAACAGATCATTCTTTTTTAAAGGGATATTAGCTAAGAAATTTCTTAGCCACTCAGCCTCAGAACCAGCTAGCTCCAGAGCTACAAACTCTGACTCCATAGTCGATCTAGCAATGATCGTCTGCTTAGCTGACTTTCATGATACTGCGCCACCACCAATGGTGAACACATAACCGCTAGTGAATTTTGTCTCATCTGAATCAAAGATACAATTTGCATCATAATACCCTTATAAAGCAAAAGGAAATTCACTATACAAGATACCATAATTCATGGTTCCTCTCAAATATTTTATCAGTCTCATTAATGCAGATCAATGCTCTTTGTTGGGATTATGAGTATATCTACTCAGTCTACACACAACATAAAATATGTCAGGCCTAGTAAAATTCATTAAATGCATCAGACTCCCAATAATCTGTGCATATTTAAACTGAGCAACTGGGTCACCATTATTCTTTTTCAATTGAGAGTGAGCATCATAAGGAGTGGCTACAGGAGTTACCTCCCAACATTTAAACTTCTTAAGAAGTCTTTTCACATAATGTTCTTGTGACAACATTATACCATCATCACTCCTTATAACTTTAACTCCCAATATCATATTTACTTCACCCAGATCTTTTATATCAAAGTTAGTAGATAAAAATTATTTGATACTTTTCACAATATTTAAATTTGTACCACATATAAGCATGTCATCAACATATAAACATATTATGACATAATCATTGTCTACCACTTTAGTATAAATATATTTATTCACTTCAACGGAAGAAAATACATTTCTTATTAAAACTTGATCAAATTTCTCATGCCACTGTTTAGAAGCTTGTTTAAGGTCATAAAGAGATTTAATTAACTTACAAACTTTATTTTCTTGTCTAGGAATATACATCCCTCAGGCTGAGCATATAAATTTCTTCTTCTAAATCACCATTTTAAAAAGCTATTTTACATCCATTTGATGGATAAAAAGCTTATGCATTGATGCTAAAGCAATTAAAATTTGAATAGAGGAAATTCTTATCACTGGTGCAAATATATCAAAATAATCAATATTTTACTTTTGAGAAAATCCTTTAGCTACTAAGCGAGCTTTATATTTATCTATAGATCCATCAGGATTAAGTTTCCTTCTGAAAATCTATTTTACAATCAATAGCTTTTGCACCAGGAAGTAATTCAGTCAAAATTCATGTATTATTTTTCATAACTGAATCAATTTTAGTTTTTATTGCCTCTTTCCAAAATTTAGCATCAGAAGAAGATATAGCTTCAAAATAATTTAATAGTTCACTATCAATAAGAAAAGTTTGAAAGTCATTTCCATAAGAAAAATATTAATTTCTAGGCCTTTTACTCCTTCTCAGTTCCTCAATATTAGAGGTACACTCATTTTATCTTTCAACAGGTGCATGGAAAATTTTATTCCACGGTGAAAAAATATATTAAAAAAATTCTGCATTCTTTGTCTCAATAATAGTATCAAAATCAAGCACATCACTTTTTAAGACAAGAAATCTATATGAAGCACTATGTTCAGCATATCCAATAAGTATGCAATCAGCAGTTTTAGAACCTATTTTTTTCTTTTTAGATTCAGGCAAAAGAACTTTAGCAAGACAACCACATACTTTTAAATACTTCAAGTTAGGTTTATAACCTTTCCACAATTCATAAGGAGGTTTACCAGTTCTTTTATGAGGAATTCTATTTTGTATGTGACATGCAGATAAGATAGCTTCACCCCACAAATTATCAGGAGCATTAGAACTAATTAACATGAAATTCATTCTGATATTAGAAACATGCAATATATATCTCAATGCCAAAGTTTTACCAGATGTGAGTTTGAGAAGAACTTTTCCTTTTCCAAGAACTTGAATAGTCCTTGAAGTCCCAAGATAAATAATTTCTTCTCCTTTCTTAACTTGGGTGTATGACATAAAATTATTTTTATTTATACAAATATGTCTTGTAGCACCAGAGTCTATCACCCAGTTTCTCACATAGGCCTCAATATTTATATCTGAAATCTTGACCCAAATAGATTAATGGGAAAGGGGGGGAGGGGGTCGCAGTATACATAAAAACAAAAGTTACCCTTTTTTGGACTTGTATTAATAACTGTAGCCTCATTGACTTAGGTTTTAAGGGGAGCTGCTACACGTGATCAAATCATAGGTATGGAAATAATGGTAAAGGTTTAATTCTTGAACTTCTTGATCGTGCTTTTGCAAATAATACTTGGCTCCAACTTTTTCCTAACTCTCAAGTCACCCACCTACCAAAAACACACTCTGACCATAACCCACTCCTTATCAACCTTAACAACTCTACTCAAAATTACTACAAAAAGCCTTTTAGACTAGAAAAATTCTAGATAAAACACCCTTCTTTTAGTAATATTATCCAAGAATGCTAGTTGAACAATGATCTCCTTCTTTTTTGTTTTGGTCAAAAGGAAAATTTCATTCATTCAAGTATCAACATTACAAAACTGCTAACTCTATTTGGACCTCCTAATTTTCTATATACAGACTGTTACCATTGAATTAGACATTTACAATCAGTGAGTACAAGGAAACTAGCTAGGATAAGAGTTCAGCATTGCTAGTTGTGATGCCCATTTGCTGTGCCGCAGACCCTCTGTGTGAAGTTGCACATCTATTTCCCTTAGCCTCCGATTACACCTCATAGATTTCCTGGTAAATCTTCTACAATTTCTTTCAGCCCAAATGTGATAGATTGCAGCCGCAAAACAGAATCCAAGTATACCAGCCCTGAGTCTATTGTTGGTAAGTATCTTTGTGAGCCAATCGACTTCAGAAGCCCAACATCCAATCACCCTATTATAGCTCAGCCAGTGCACCAACGATGTACAGACCTGCGTAGAGTAGGGACAATTAAAGAATAAATATTCAGCATCATCCTCTACCTGTGCATTACATAGGACACATTCAGTAGGTACATTGATTCTCCATTTCCTAAGTCGATCAACTGTTGCTAATCGTCCATGCAGAGCTAACCATAATATGAACTGTTGTCGAGGAATTTGACCCGGCATCATAACCAATTTTCCCCATGGGATTTTTTGATACCGAGGTCTTAAATTTAGATATCCTTTCTTTATACTAAACCCCTTGAGATTAGTAAAGCCTTGTAGTGTAGTTTGGACAGAAGCTCTATTACTCAACCAGTGTCTTGCATCAAAGATTTTTCTTAAAATCCAGCAAGCCTGCTTTGGTGTTTGCATTTTCTCCAAATCTTGGTTCTTTATATAGAAAGTGTGTGCCCATATGACCCATAGTTTATCCTTTCTCTGTGCAACAACCCATAGTAACTTACAAAGTGCTTCTTTGTTCCATGTAAGGATATCAATCACATTGAGGCCCCTTGATGACTTAGGTTTGCAGAATTTATCCCAAGCTACCAGGGCCTTCCTTAAGCAAGAGTTGTCACCAGTCCAAAGAAATGTTCTACACACAGTAGTCACCATAGATATAATCTTCTTTGGTAGTAGAAAGATCTGGGACCAGTAAGTTTGCATTTTAAACAGGACACTCTTCACAAGTTGCAACCTTCCACTGTAAGAGATGAGTTTGGCAGTCCAATACTTTACTCTAGCAATCATCTTCTGTATAATAGGTAGACATTGACTAATAGACAATTTCCTTGTAGAGAGAGGTACTCCCAAATACTTGAAAGGGAGTTCACCTAGGGAAAGCTTGAGTTCATCAATCATTCTCTGCTTGAAGTCTATAGGCATCCCGCAATGTATATGGATCTTTTCTCGATGTTAGCATGCAATCCGAACACCCCTGAAAAATGTCTAAAAGTATTGAACAGTAGCCTTATGGAGACTTCATCAGCTCTACAACTCATCAACATATCATCAGCAAAACATACATGAATGATACCCAATCTTTCACACGTAGGATGATATTGAATTGTGGATTATGTTTCAGCTACTGGAGGATTCGATGCATAAATTCCATAGCCAAGACAGAAAGATATGGGGACATTCCCCTTGTCTAAGTCCCTTCTTTGCTTGGAATCTATCCGTAAGGCCACTATTAATCAGTAGGTTATAATGGACAGTAGTGACACATTCCATAATTAGAGCAACAAACTGAGCAGGCAAACCAAATTCCAGTAGTACCATCTTTAAGAATGGCCATTCTACTGAATCATAGGCCTTCCTTATATCTACCTTGATAGTACATCTAGGTGAGGTTCCATTTTGTGCAAATCCTTTAACCAACTCATGAGTTATTAGGACATTATCAAGGATATTTCTACCCTCTATGAAAGCTGATTGGGAAGGGCTCACTATATGATCAACAACTATTTTAAGCTTTCCAATTAGGATTTTGGCAATCAGTTTATAGAGAGTTGTGCAACATGCTATAGGCCTGTACTCTTTAACATAGGAAGGATGAGCAACTTTTGGCACTAGAGTGATAGTAGTAGTATTAATGTCTTTAAGTAGTTTTCCATTAGTAAAGAATTGTAGGATCCCCTCAATCACCTCAGCTCCTATCACATCCCAGTGTGCTTTGAAAAATTCAGCATTATACCCATCAATACCTGGGCTTTTGTCATCCGGAAGATCCTTCAAAGCTTGCATTACCTCCTTGCCTGTAATTGGTTGCAACAACAACTATTGTTGGGCCATGGTCAGACAAGGCCCATCTCTTGCAATACCCATATCTATGCAGGGTAAAGTAGTAGCAGCTTAACCCAGTAGAGTTTGAAAGAACTGCACAAACTCTTGTTGAACCAGTACTGGATCAGTGATTTTTATGCCCTGTTTTGTATAAATGGAAGTTATTCTATTCCTGTTTTGCCTAGCCTTAAGGTGGGAAAAGAATACTTTGAGTTCCTATCACCATAGTTGATCCAAGTAGCTCTAGATTTCTGTTTGAGGACCTTTTCATTGACTGATTTCCACTTCTCAATACCTTGTAATATTTTCTTCTCCTCAGTAATTAGGGTCTGATTGAATAAGTCCAGGGCTAAAGCCTCTTGCACTTCTTGCAATCTCTATCTGATTTATGTCAGTCTCCTCTATGGTAGAGAACTCCAGCTGTAACTCACCTGCCTATTTTGCTAGTAATTGGAGTTTCTTCCATACACTATAATTTGCATACCCAGGAATGTGTTGCCTCCACACTGTTTGCACCATCTCTTTAAACTTGCCCTGTTGCATTACCATATTTAGGAGCCTAAAAGGTTTCCTAACATGAGTTGGTATGGATTGTGTACACATAAGTATAGGCGTGTGATCTGAACAACCTGGGTCTAAGTAGTCTGCCTCAATGTAATTGTAATCTTGGAACCAAGTAGAGTTTCCAAAGACCCAATCAATATGTGAGTATATCCTAGTAGCCCCATCTCTGTTGTTACACCAAGTATATTGCCTACCTCTTCTGAGCACTTGCCCTCACCCCTATGTCTTCAACACAACTCTGAAAATCAGATATTTCTTGAGGTGCTACTGGCTCTCCATTGACTCTATCATCATGTGTTAAGACAACATTAAAATCACCTAGTAGGACCCAAGGTTCAGAATATGTAACAACAATTGCTCTTAACTGATCCCATAGACCCATTCTGCCTGCAGCAATGTTAAGGTCATAGATAAAAGTCCTCAAGCAAGCAAAAGTTGAGTCTCTATCCTGCACTCGACAGTGAACCAGTTGGTCAAATGAATTCAAAACAGTAATCTCCACTTTAGTTTCTTTCCAAATCAACCAAATTCTACCATTAAGAGTGGTAGGGTAGTCAGCAAAAATAGGCCAGTCAGTGCCAATTGCCCTTCTCACTTTGTCTTTATTGTGACCTTGTATTCTAGTTTCCAAACAACCAATTAAATCTAGCTTATTCTTTAGGAAAAAGGTCTTCAACTCTTTTTGCTTGTATGGATTGTTAATCCCTCTCACGTTCTAGGAGCTAAATATCATGTAATACCATCTAAATCAGGTGCTTAAGCCCTGTTTGGAACTCCATCTCCCTTCTCCAATCCCTGCATTGGTGAAGTAGTACACTGCTTAGAGACAAGTTTATTTGATGTTGTCTTGCCTTGCCTGTGAATGCTAGCATTTTGAGTAGGACTCAAGGCCGAGAAATTTTTGTTATACTTTAGAGGATCACTCATAGCAACACCACTTGGTTCTGTGCTTGGCTTGGTCTACTGATTCTCCTTAGCAAGCCATTGTGGCCTCCATGGTTGTCTCTTGTAAGGCTTCATAGGATTAGGCTGTGGTGGAACCTCTGTTCTCTTGCATTCATCCTTAGTATGCCCCAGTTGATTACAAACTTTGAAAAGTAGTGGTCTCTATGCATATGCAACCTTTTGCACCATTATTGAGCCCTCCGTTGTCTTAAGATACAAATCTTCAGGCAGCTCTTGCATAATGTCCACCACTATGAGTACCCAAGCATGGGATATTCTCTCTATCTCCACCATCATACGATCAGCACAAATGGGTTTTCCAATGGATCTTGCAATTTGACCCAAATTCTCTTCAACCCAGTAGTATACTGGTAACCCATGGAATAGGACCCATAATGGCACAATACATAACATCTCAGGCTTGAAATGGAAGTCCTTCACCCAATTCCTCAAGATCAGTGGTCAATTGTTGTACGTGTAAGGACCTCCCTGCATAACCATATTCTTCTACAAGGCACTATTGAATAGGTAGATGAAATACCAGTCATCATGAAGGTAGACTCTCGGTGCATCTTCAAAGTTCCATACACTATAAATGAACTTCAGCATATCTTTGAAGCTTGGGGTGCCCCCATCACATGTTCGATTAAAGCATGTTCCCATTTTCCACACTTTGAATCAACTTTAACTGGGTTTAATGTTACTATCTTCGTCCATCTTTAAGAATAGAGGGGTAGAATATGAGGGACATACCATTCTGCAATTACCGATTACCTTGGGGAATTACTTCCGGTGCTGATGATTTATCTTGTAGTTCAGTCAGTGGAGTAGCCCCCATAGAGAATCTCAGCTTCCTCATCGCATTGAAGCTCTCCGAAACTTCCTCACCTTGTTCTGCTACTGGTTCTTCTGGCCCCTTTGCAGATAGATCTATAGCCATTCCTGGGATCCAACTCCCATCTTTATTGGTACAAGGGTATGGGGAATTCCAAAATTTGGTGTTACTATTTTTCCTTTGTGAGCCTTCTCCGGCAGAGCCGGAGGTCGTATCGGCCTTAGTCCTCATCGTCCCTGTCGAGCCATTGACCAGGGTGCATATTAGTAGGCGTTACTTAACGTGCGCCAAGAGCCTTCTGCCTCACCTAGTTTCCTTTTCTGTGTTGTTCCTTCTTGCTCTATCCCAATTGAGAGATGTGGCCATCAATTGGAGTAAAAATACGTTTGGAGATATTTTTAAAAATAAGAAAAGACTTTTAGCTCGATTAGGGGGCATCCAATATTTGAGCTCCTACCCCACTAGTTCTTTCCTTAAAGCTCTTGACGAAAACCTTACAAAAGAATATAATGATATTCTAAAAATTTAGGAAGACTATTGGAATCTTAGGTCTAGAATAAATTGGCTTAGCGATGGTGACGCTAACACTAAGTTCTACCATCTCTCTATCATTAATAGATGAATAGCTAACTATATCTCCTATTTTAGAGATGATAATGATAATTGGATAACCAATCATAAGGCTGTAGTTAACCATGTTTTTAATTACTACTTTGACTATTTTACTACTGACCATATCTCGTCTAATTGGAAGGATATTTGAAATACTGTCACTAGTTACCATCATCTAGATCTCTCCCTACTTGATAGACCACTATCGAACCATGATATCACCCAAGCCCTCTTTTATTTTAAACCCTTTAAAACGTCTAGACCCGATGGCATGCATCCTCACTTCTTCTAACACCACTGTAAAACCTTTGGAAAATCTGTCCTTGACTGTTGCCATAAAATCTTTGCCACCCAAATTATTCCAGAATCTCTAAACAAAACCTTACTATGTCTTATTCCTAAATTCAAGAATGCAAACCATCTTAAGAATTTTAGACCCATTGGTTTATGTGATACGGTTTATAAAGTAGTTACTAAAATAATTGCTAATCATATTAAGCCCTATTTTGAACGACTAATTGGCCCTCACCAAACTAGATTCCTTAAGGGACGGAGAGCATGTGACAATGCTATCCTTGTTCAAGAAATTCTGAACCATCTCAATAAAACCAAAAATACTAAAGACTGCCTTATGCTAAAATTAGATCTAGAAAAAGCCTTCGATCGACCTGAATGGTCTTTTGTCTATCGCACGCTCACATTCTTCAAATTTTCTCCAAAAATTACCTCTCTTAATATGAATTACATCTCCTCTAGCAACATTGCCATTCTAGTAAATGGTACCCAGACAAATTACTTCTCCCCATCCAGAGGAATAAGACAAGGCGACCCTATGTTGCCCTACATCTTTATTCTGTGTATGGAGTTACTATCTACCTACATCAACCACCAAGTAGATATTCTTCGATGAGATGTTGTCACATTAAATAAGAATGGCCCCAATTCTCTTATTTATTCCTCACCGATGATATAATCCTCATCTCAAAGACTACTCATACCTCCATCCAAACTATGAACGGTTGCATGAATTATTTTTGCAAACTCTATGGGCAAAAGATAAATATCACCAAGTCTAAAGCTTTCTTCTCTACCTGTTGTGATATAAACTCTAAGAATATGATCCAATTATATTTCAACATTAAGACTGCCCTTCACTTTGGTAGATACCTTGGTTTTCCAATTTTAAACCATAAACTGACTCCTCGGGACTTCCAATATATCATCGAAAACATTAGAAAAAACTTTCTAATTGGAAAAAAAATAATCCCACTCCAGTAGGGAGACTAGTTCTAGCTGAATCCACTCTTAATGCTATCCCGACCAATGCCATGCAATACTTCAAGCATCCCAAAAAAGTTTGTAAATCCATTGATAAAATTCAATGGGATTTTATTTGGGGTACTATGGATCAAAAGAAAAAACTCCATTACATGGCTTGGGAAAAGGTCACCACTCCCAAAGAAAATGGGGGATTAGGTATCCAAGACGCTCATACAAAGAATAAAATTCTCCTCACTTGACTCTCCTGGAGAATTTTCACAAGTTATAACTCTTTGTGGACTCGTACTCGTACTCTTATCTCAAAGTATAATTGTAGACAATCCAAATCTTCCCATTTCTTTATTTGGAAAATCATTCTAGAAGGAGGAACGATCTGTACAAACTCCACAGCTTGGGTCCCTGCAATAGGACGTGCCATTAGTCTATGGCACCAACGTTGGATTTCAAATACTCCACCCCTCCGATCTCTTATTCAAGGACCTCTCTCTATTCAAGAGGAAAATCTCAAACTTGCGGAGCTTTGGGATGGGACAACTTGGAACTGGGCAAAACTTTCCATAGCCATACCCATAGAAATTACCCAAAAAACTTCTATAATATCTTTACACTCCTCCTCGACTCCTGTTGAAAAACCTTACTAGGCACACTCTCCAAATGGTCTTTTTACTACGAAATCGATTGCTACCCTTATCAAGCCGGACCAATCTACCTCCTTTCCATATGCTTGGATTTGGAAACTTAATACAATTAACAAATTTAAATTCATGCTTTGGCTTTGCTCCCATGAGAGGCTCCCTACAAAAGCTTACTTGCACCACATAGGTGTTACTCCGGATCCCCTATGCTCCGGATCCCTTATGCCCTATTTGCAATCAAGAGGATGAAACCACAAAACATATCTTCTTCCAATGCCATGTAGCCTAAAATTTTTGGCTCGCATTGGGGCTGAACACGAATCTGATTCCTATGAATCATTCCCACTAGCTCCAGAACCTAAAAAACTTAACACTCCCTGATAACAGTAACTCCTATGCTTGGATTGATCCTCTCCCATTTGCGATTTGACAAATCTGGCTTAATAGAAATCATAAAGTCTTCAACAAAGATAGTTGCCTTTCCTCTGCGACCTTTGCTAAGAATAAGATGATGGAATATATTCTTTGTTGTAATCCAGATACCAAACCCAACACTGTGATAAATGTTCATATCAAGTGGATAAAGGCCCCCCTTGGGACTTGCAAATTAAATACGGATGGTGCTTTCTCCAAAGAAAAGGGTAAAAGCGAGATTAAGGTGTTAGTTAGAAACTCTAACAGGGATTGGATTGTTGTTTTTTACAAAAGAAAGCCTATAACCACCTCATGGCAGAATTAGAGGCCCTACACACTGACCTTCAACTTGCGTTAGACCAAAATCTCCTTCCCATTAAAGTAGAAACAGATTCAATAGAAGTTCTACAAACCTTGCAAATGCCTAACCCCTTATATGATTCTATTGTGTCTTTATGCAGGTTGCTTATGAGGAGGTTAGGGAGTCCAGTGCTCTGCCATAGCTTCCACCAAGCCAACGGGGTAGCCGACTTTTTGTCCAAGAAAGGTTCCAAGCTAACAACGTCCAACCAATTAATAACCACTCTAACTCCACCTGATCCTACACTTCCATTATGTAGAGCAGATCAACAAGGAGCTATCTCTACTAAATCATTACTTAAGACTACTTGTAATAAGTTAGCCTTTTTTGGTAATCTTTCTGTAATCACTACTTTTAGTGATGATGCAACTGAAAACTCTGTTCTTGTAACTTGCCTATATATATAACATAACATTTTTAACCAAAACAATGTTGTTTACCTTTGTACTATGATTATGTTAGATTATTCTAACATTTAGGTACAACTAAAAACTCATGAAGCCTCCTTTTTTTTCCTGCGAAGTAAAAGTTAGGAAAAATATATCTTACGAATTTTGAAGGTATTTTTAAGAATGAAAGAAGCAAAGAAAATCAAATTTGAAGAAAAGATTGCAACTACTGACCTTTGTTCCGTAGAAATCAAAAGTAGTTGTCAAAAATGTTAGATAATCTATAAAAAAAATTGGAGAGAAACAGTGAACTTCCATGTAATATAGTGGGAGATTGAGAAAGAAATAGTTACCAAAGAAAGTGTTGGTATATAATAATGCAAACAGTGAAAAGGAAGATGTGTTGGTGACCTTCATTTGTTCTTTGTTGGAGTTGGTGGCTCCAGTGTTTGCTTCATTTTGAGTCAATCAGCCTACTCAATTTGTTGTTGTGGATCCACTTTCTATTTCCTCTTACTTACTTCATGGATGGTGATTGTGGCAGATGCTTGGTAAGAATGGACATCATCTGCTTTTCAATGCACAGTTGGATATATACTTTTGGAGATATTGCACGGAAAGTATGGACAAACACTTTCTTTGCTCGAATGGTAAATAACTTATTTCTAAAGTTTTTCTCGACATCTTGGATTTGTGGGTATTCACTTTGGACGGGCCAAAAACATATTTATCAGTTATTTTTATCATCTATGAGTTATTAAGTTAGAATTTGTACCGGAGTAAAAGCTCTTTTGTAGACTTCTTCTGCAGTGAGGGATAACAACTTTTCTAGCCTCTTCATCCGTAATTATTCCAATAGTTGAACTAGAGGAATATTTAAGATTTACCTCAAACCAACACCTATATAATGACATGTTTAAAATGCTAGCATTTGTTGTTGAGAATAAGAAGGTATAAATATATAGGCACAAGTATATTTCAAAATACCTAGGAACCAACATATGCTATTCACGAAAGTTCAAGCAGTGAACTTCTCGTATAATTAGATACCGCACTTCTTGTCCACATTTTTGAACAGTTTAAGACATAAAAAGAGTTGAGGTCACGTGGAAAATATATTTTTGCCTCAATTGAGAATGTTTGTCCATGTGTTTGAAAGATGGAGGTAATAATTGTGATAGTAGATTGTAATATGAAATGATGGATAAAAACTGTTACTAACATCTTGCTGAGAGTCAATGTTTGTAACTAGAGCCACTTCCTCATCCATTGGAAAAGAGATAAGTGTTCCTGATTTGGATGTACTTCTCAAAGTGAATGAAGTAAGCATTTCTTTGTTTTTTGTGATCCTGTATGTGAGAAAAGAGTTAATTGTTTATAATATTAATGTAGAGGAAGAGGCTATTATTTATAACATTAATGGTGGGAATAAATTCCTCAATATGGGGCACACAAACTCGCCTTTTAATACGCAAAACACCTTCATCATCGATGAGGGCCTCCTTGACCTCGACCCGCAATACCTTATCACAAATCCTGCTCAATTTCACATCATCAAATTTCTAACCTTTTATCTTCTCAAGAAAAGAGGATGTCGCCTCTACACATGCTAGTAAGCCACCCCTTTCAGAAACTTCCCAACCTCATAAAGCTATTAGCCTGAGCCTGAATGTCTCTAGCCAACTGTTGTCTAGCAACATTCAGGTAGGACAAGCTACCCATACTCTCAGTTTTCCTGCTTAAAGAATTAGCTACCACATTAGCCTTACTCGGATGGTACACGATCGTGATGTCATAATCTTTAAGTAATTCCATCCACTTTCGCTGCCTCAAGTTTAAGTCTTTCTGGGTGAAGATATATTGTAAGCTACAGTGGTCTATGAACACTTCACAATGGACTTCGTATAAGTAGTGTCTCCAAATCTTGAGAGCAAATATTACGACAGCCAACTGTAAGTCATAAGTAGGATAGTTCTTCTCATGCACCTTGAGTTTCCTTGAAGCATATGCAATGACATCCTATTCCTGCATCAACACAGTACCTAAATAGACCGTGAGGCATCACAATACACAATAAAGTCTTTACCTTCAACCGGTAAGGCAAGGATGGGAGCTGTGGTCAACAAAGTCTTGAGATTTTTGAATCTCTCCTCACACTCTTCTGGCCAAACAAATGGTACATATTTCTGAGTTAGGTGAGTAGAAATGGATGCAAAATCCTTAATGAACCGGTGATAGTATCTAGCTAACCATACAAAACTACATACTTTCGTCAATGAAGTGAGTCTAGACCAATTCTTAACTGCTTCTATTTTCTGTGGGTCTATCATCATCCCTTTCTTCAAAACCACACGCCCCAAGAAGGACACAAGAGATAACCAAAACTTGCACTTTGAAAATTTTGCATACAATTCCTTCTCTTTCAACAGTCCCAACACAATTCTAAGATGAATCTCATGTTCCTTATCACTCTTAGAATATACCAAAAAATCATCAATAAAAACTATGATGAATCTTTCTTTAAGACCCAAAGTTCTAACACTCTTCCTAGAAGGTGGTTAGATTTGGGGGCTCTTTAGGTGTATGAGTTGTTTTTGATGGTATGGTAATATTTTACATTTTATTACCAAAAAAAACTATGAAGAATAAGTAAAGATAGGTCTTGAATATTTCATTTATTAAGCTCATGAAAGCAGGTATGGCGTTAGTCAGCCCGAATCACATTACAAGAAATTCATAGTGTCCATACCAGGTTCAAAACACGATCTTAGAAATATCTGAAAGTTGGATTTCCAGCTGATGGTAACCAGCCTTAAGTTAATCTTAGAGAATACGGAAGCTCCCTGTAACTGATCAAATAGATCATCAATGCAAGAGAGAGGGCACTGGTTATGGATAGTAACCTTATTCAACTCCCGATAATCTATGCACATGCATAAACTGCTATCTTTCTTCTTAACAAATAAGACTGGAGCACTCCATGGGGAGGCATTCGGATGGATGAAACCTTTACTCAACAACTCCTGTGACTGAGCCTTAAGCTCTCTCAATTCAACCGGTGCCATCCAATAGGGAGGAATGGAGTATTCAGCTCTAAGTTAATGCAAAAATCAATATCTCGGTCAGGTGGCATGCCAGGAAAATCTTTAGGAAACACCTCCTGGAATTTTCACACTACTGAAACTGAATCAATAGCTGGGACCTCTGAACTGGTGTCCCAAAGATGATATAGGAAGGCTAAACATCCCCACCCTATCAGACTTTGAGCATGAAAGAAGGACACAAACTTCATTGGAGTCAGACTATAATTACCCTCCAATTCTAACCTATCCAACCCAGGCATAGACATAAGCACTATCTTAGCATGACAATAAAAAAAGACATAGTGCGGAGACAACAAACTCATCCCCAAGATGATATCAAAATCCACCATGTCTAAGATTACTAAATCTGCAAAAGTTTTTCTCTCAACAAATATAATAGGGAAAGCTCGAAAGACCCTATCCACAATCACAGAATCCCCCACTAAAGTAGATATAGTAATAGGAAAATCAAGTGATTCACATAGCATATCAAAACTCTTAGAAAATCCAGCAGATACATAAGAAAAAGTAGACCCAGAGTCAAACAAAATAGAAGCCATGTGATTACATACAAGAATGGTATCTATGATCACTGCGTCTGAAGCCTATGCCTATGGTCTACCCGAGAAAGCATAAAAGTGATTCTTATCACCCATCTGCATACCACCCCTGTAGGGCTGATTACCTCATCTGCTTCTGCCTCAGTTGGGCTGTGTGCCACCCCTACTTGCGGTGTGACCACCCCGCCGGCCCTGTGGATGATCTCTGTTATATCCATTACCTCGACTAACTAGACCTAGAGCTTTATAAGCTTGTTGCTGAGTTGATTATCAAATCTAAGGATAATTCCTCCTCAAGTGTGCAATCTCACCGCACTCAAAACATGCAAAATCAAAAGTATATCGCTGTGCTGGAGTCGATAAAGTAAGATACCCACCAAAAACTGATAGAGGCTGACTAGTCCCTGATGGACCCCACTAGAAACCTTCACCAATAAGAGAATGTGCATGCAGGGTATCCACGTGAATCTTAACCTTTTGAAAACTGCCCACTGTAACTTCCCATAGACCAGAGCTTTTTCAAAGCCATCCTTTCCTGACTCTCTTGCTTTACCCCTAAACATTCTTTACAAACTCAATAACTTCCTGAAAAAACTTACCCAAAGATGTTACCTCTAAGGTAGAGTTTTGCAACCCTATATTCAGACCCTTCATACAAAGGCAGATCTGTTCTTCCTTGGTATTAATAAGTTGAAAGGAGTAATGATCCAAGGTATGAAAACGTGTCTCATAAGCAGCCACTGAAGAACTACCTTGCTCAATAGTTGTGAACTCATCCTTCTTTCTGTCCCTCAAAGTCTGGGTAACAAACCTTGCTAAAAAGACCTGATAGAAGTGACTCCAAATCAGAGAGAGCGCTTTAGTAGGGTTGCACTCCACGAATGCCCTCCACCATATCTTGGCATCCCTTTGAAATTGAGATGAAACAAAATATACACCATGCCTCTCAACAATTCCCATTCTATGCAGACATTTATGACAGTCTATGATGAACTCATAGGCATCCTTAGATTCCAATCCATAAAATACTAGGGGCCTCATTTTCACAAATTTGCAGAAGAGTTCATGTTCAACACCTGTCATCACAAGGCCTATCATCGGTCATGGAAACATTCCCATCTCAAAAGCAACGTCTAATCATGTAGCCACAGCTACAACATACTGGGTTATCGGATGATGGACAACAAGAACTACAGGAATAGCCTCATACCCTGCAAATCCACTAAAGAAGCTCAAAACCTGCTAGATTACCTTAAATGACAATGGGACCTGTGCTACACCTCCCTAAACTGGGTGCGTGCCTGCCTCCTAGACTGGTTCTGCTGCCTTATTATGCTCAACTCAAACCTCTTCATCTACCACAACTTTCAGAATATTCTTTTGTGGAGGAGGAGATGCTGACCTTTCGCAAGATAGAGCTGCAACTCGAGTTCCACCCCTAATGAGCACACCTCCTATCCTCTTTCTAGATTTACCTCTGACTCTGCCCCTACCATGAACTGTAGCCTCAATAACTGGCTTGGGTACTGCTGCTCTACCCTCGAATGCACATTCTCACCATCTATGAGAATAAGAGGGAAATAGTTAGATACCAATTTGGATCGCCAAATACCAATTGTAATCAAGTTATAGCACGAGGAATGAAAGAAGTTGAAGTTTCCTAAAGTCCTATAGCCTCCTACAGAGAAGTACAGACGTCTCCATACCATTTGGCAAGACTCTACTAGACTCGTTCTGGTACAATGAGATCAACAAACCCAAGGCTCTGATACTAATTTTTCATGACCCAGCCGATCTATGATTGGCACCTACACTAACCCTCTGATGGGAGAACAAAATAACCCAAACCTTAATCTAACACTTGGCCAAGTTTAGAAGAGTAAATAATAAAACCAGCCTGATTTATCAAATAAAAGAATAATCCAATATAATATAAGAAATCATGCGTAACTCATCAACTAACACATATCCTCAAGAACTGAAAGTCATTATCCAGAACTCTAAACCAACATTGTCTAAGATATCCAACAAGGTCTAAAAGCAGTAAAATTAGAGTTTCATTATCCGAAAGAAGGACAACAACTCATGGAGGATCCATGGCAGCCTAAGAAGTAGTGCTAACCCTTGGATCTACAGTCAACCTCTTTATTCTAATCGAGGTCGCATCTTAGCCTCTGGAACACGGTCTACACTTAATAAAAAAATAGCACAGGGTAGTATCAGTAAACACACTATGTACTGGTAGGTGTTGACACCCAATTTTTATCCTCCATTATCTGATTAATTATCGAGCTTTTAGATTTTTAAACAATTAAAATAATTAGTTTTGCGATTAAAAGAATTTTTCAATGTTAATTCCAAAAATATTCTATAATTTTCATGAATAACATATGTCTACGTATGTTTATAATATATATAGATGTATATTGTTTAGAGAAATTTAATAGATATTCAAAGAATTTTTCCAAAATTTTTCCAAAATGTTTAAAATTGTCTATTTTGATCAAAATAATTCAAACAGAATTAAATTGTAGAAATTGGCCTTTTTATAAACACATGACTAAATATGATAGCAAATTAATTGTTTGGTTGTTTTAAAATAGTAAAGTTCGGTTAAATTAATCGTATTTAGTTTGTCCCTGTTCCAATTATGACCTAATTTCTTTGAATTAATTCAATTGAGTCTATTTTGGCCACAATCTTAATGGTTGGGCTAAAATTTAAACTATTTTGTTATCAATTCGACCAAATTTGGACACATTTGCAAAGCAATGTGGCCATATCTTAAACCACCTTTACAAACTCGGCCAACCAGACGATCTGGGCCAATTGAGCCGGTCAACCCATCTATTTCCTCCAAAATCTCACCTAGCCCACTTAAACTCTCCCATACCCGGTCCAGCCCAATCCTTATCACCCCTTTAATCTCCTTTCTCACAGTTCACACCCAAACGACCCCTTACCCCTCTCGCTCTTCTTTGTCTGTTCCACAAACAGACAAACAACGATGTGAACCCAGTAGAAGATCCATACAATAACAGATCAAATGACCACCAAATTTGCTCCAAATGACTCCCAAATTTCCAAAAATCATTATACCCTCCGTCAATTCCATTTTGTCACCATTTTCCAGTACGAAAGATGGGCTGTTCATCTTCTAAAAGCTCCCAAAAATCATAGGTGGCCTCTCAAGCATCCCTCACCCTGAAAAAGCTGCTGATGATCCTCAAGATCATCGGTCTATGATTAATTTCGTACCCATAGGTACATTCGTCTCATCATCACGCGATTTTGGGGTTTTTGAATTTCAAAATCCCTGTCTTATCCCAAAAAATTCCCAAATTTCCCCCCATGTTCCCACCCGTTGGAAGCTCTAGAAATTCCCTATATAAACTCGTCCTTCTTCATTACGGAGGGAGGGTTTTTCGAGTAGCAAAATCTTGGAGAGTTCTTTTCTCCGATTTTGGGGAAACTATAAAAATCAGGGTAAATTCGAGGACAATTCCATCATTCTTTTTAGTTTTTGAGGGTCTTGGTCTGTTTTCTGAATAATTGTGAGAACTAAAGAGGTCTCAAACTTTAGGTTCGTCGGAAAGTCATCGGAAAACTCAACTCGTTGTCCCAGCTTTGCTGCCCAAAAACAGGTAAACTTTTCTTTCACTTTCATTTTTTTCTCCTCTCAATTCTATTGTAGTTGGTTGGTTTGTCGTGATTAGTTTTGTTTTGAATATCATCTTTTGATTTCTGGTTGAACGTTGTTTCTGGGCTATCTGATGAAAAAGGAAAATGGGTTGAGCTTTGGGAAAGGCTTTGAACCCACAGGTTTGGCTTTTCTCAACGGCTCCTAAAGACCTAAGGCTCCTCTATTTTCCCCACTGTTTGCTTAAGTAAGTTGATGTGTATTAGAATTTTAATCTGTTGAGCATGTTTCTGGTAATTCTATGGTTAATTCGTGACTTTGAAACTTCTTGATAGATTGTTGTTGCATTTTTTTCGCGCTGCCATAAAAGTTCTAGCTAAATTAGTCCTAGAAGGCATGTTGAATTGCAAAAAAATGTATTTAAAAGAAGTCCAAAGGTGATAAAAACTCGTGTTCTGGAAAGACAGAAGCATAGTTGTTAGTTTACTTGTTATCAATCTTCTTCTTTCTTGTTCGTTCTACTGTCCTTTGGTTTCTTTTTCTGGTGTTTAACTGAATTGGTGGCATCATGTTGTGACGAGCTCTACTGCCAAATAGAATTTGAAATGTACCTAAAGGAGTGAACTTTCTTTTGTCTTTATTGTGGTGTATTAATTCATGTCATACCATACTCTTGTCGTTGTGTTCCTTTCCTTATTCATGACTGTTGGAAGTTTTTTTGAAGCTTGCCTAATCCTCTGTTTGAATCAACTAGCCTCCTATCAATCCTTAACATATTGTTCTAGGTGTGAAATGGATTCCTTTGAAGATTAACTACTGAAGTTTGTCATTAGCAGTAGGGAGTCGTCAAAGGGGAATGAATTAATGCTTGTCTTAGCTTTGATTTTCTGTTATGGTGGATTGAAACCTCAACATTTCAAACTCATAATTATAGTGGCCTTGTGTGAAATTGGCATTCATTTTAGTTAGTTTTGATGGTATTCTGTGATTGCATTTAATAACCAATATTAAGATATCTAATCTTTATCTTTCATGTGTTTTTCTTTGCATGAACACTCTTCATTTGAGTCTTTTGGACTCTTATTTTGCATCCTCCGATGGGCTAAGCCCCATTCTTCTAGAGTCGAACCGTAGCCAAGTCCAAGGAATGGACTAACGGGTTGATATACAGTGTATATACACTATAAAACAACAGTTATACAGTGACATACACCTCAAAGGAGCGGACATACAGACTCAAGAAGAAAAAATGGATAAATGGAAGCCAATATACAGGTCTTGGAGCGAAAAAATGGGAAATATACAGCTTGTATACAGAAGTATACATAGATGGTATACCAGCACAAGAGTGGACCAAAATCCAATTAAAGCTGAAGCCCAAAGCTGGGCAGATTTGGATGGGCCTAAAGCCCTCTTTCTCATCCCTCTCTTTTATTTTCTTGTGTTTCATTCATATCATCATTTGTTAATTAATTGTAATTTAATTAATCTAAATATATCCCTTAAAGATGTGCCATTTTAATTTTATCTTGGTTTCATTTTCTTGTAAATTTGTTTTGCTCAAATTTCGTCGCTTAATTTAGTCGGGTTAAATGAGTAGAAGTCGGATCTTGATTGATTTTGCTAAAAATGGACCTTTTCAAACAAAGATGTTTTCTTACCCCTTTCATGTGTTCATTAGTCTTCTTTAGACTTTGATTTATTCACAACGAGATATTTTATCCTAAAAATTGTCTTGTTTAAACAAATCTTTCTTTAATCAAAATGCGCAACTCTTTCCTTTAATTAATAATTGTTCAAATGAATTGGCATATTTT
Source organism: Jaltomata sinuosa (assembly GCA_003996215.1). NCBI lineage: Eukaryota > Viridiplantae > Streptophyta > Magnoliopsida > Solanales > Solanaceae > Jaltomata > Jaltomata sinuosa. The sequence goes on along the minus strand of QJPP01000591.1, from coordinate 58,002 downwards.
AAATCTTTAAAAAATCAAAGTTTTCATGCAAATTTCAACTCTTTCAAAATCAGTCAAGTTAGTCAAAATCGTTCATTGGTCAATCGTTTTCTAAACGGACGTTCTTAAGTGCCTTAAAAGCCTTCTTAAGACGTTATTTGAACCCTTACCCATTTTCTCTAATTTTAAAGATTTATTTCTGTGTTTAAGTTTTTGAAATTCTTTTAAGTTTTCTTAATTTCTTTATAAAAATTAAGTGGCGACTCTGTTTTATTTTAGAATTATTTTGAAATTTTCTTTAAGTTTTGAAATAATTTCTAAGTGTCAAAACCATTTTTAATTTTCTTTTTATATAAAATTTTGAAAAGGGATAAAACAGTAGGTACCATAGGCTGACTCAATAATATAACATGAAAGTAGCAAAACATATAACAAGTAAAAGGACTTTAATAGTTAGCATATAATCAGCCAACATATAGTCTTTTCAAGTCAATTCAATGGTAACAATCTCAAGTTCACAATTCACCGAATATCATCATAAGAGTGGAAAGGAGTAATCATTTTCAACAACTATTTCACATATCACTATATCCATCAATCTTTGCTCATATCACCTGTAACTCTAGTCTTACCTAAGTTCCCAGTCAATTCACTATAAAAACAGTGCAACAATGCAAAATAAGGTAAAAGAGTGCATATACATTCTCTGTGACTTATTTCTGTCCACTAGCTATAACCTGCAGGGGACCCTAGGTGTCCATGTACTATATCAACGTGGTATCCAATCATTAGAAAATGTATCAACAACAATATCTATATAACTAGGCTCTCAGACCTATTTCTCACAAAGATACTTAGTGCGCAATACACTATTCATACTTAGTCATTTTAGCTCACTTATCACTTCTTGTTCATTTAGCCTATTCATACAAGCACAATAGGGAAAACACATATAATACAACCATGTCCAAAGACCAATCATGAGTTATAAAATTTCACTTCAAATATGTAATAAGATGAGTCTTAACTTCAATTCAACCATAATCTACCTCGAGTGAAGAATAACACCCGCAAGTTAAATCACCACAGTCTTGCCTTTTCTCAACACCTTGGAGTGCTCAAGTTCTATAAAGAATAATAGTATAAGAGTAATTAATAATCTACTCTTTATTTTAGTCCTTGAAAATCTAACCCATCAACTTTACTTGTTAAATGAGGTCTCTAGCATTCTCCAAGGGTTAATTAATCACTAATTAGACCCATTACCTTCATAGAATCAATAACCAAGGGCTTCTAATCAAGTTCATGCCCTTTTAGACATTTTTATGTCTAAAGGTTTCACCTTTATAGAACCCAAGGTTTTCCATTAATTTTAAACAAGTTAAATACGATCAATAAAATCTTAGTAGATCAAAAGATATATTTTAGGATCAATTCTAGGTAATTTTACACCTACCCATAAGGTTCTTTCACAAGTTCATGCTTCTAGGACTTAATTGCAAGAAATCCACCATTAATCCTTCCCCTCCAAGGTCTAAAGACGATTAATAATCATTAAACAAAGAGTTCTATGGTTTACTTACCTCAAATTGTAACACCCCAGGTGTTTAAGGTTGTCTTTCTTCACGTGTCAAAGGCTTAAGAGCCTAAATTTGAGAATTGTATTAACATCGCGCGTATTCAAAAATATTTGATTTAAAATTTAAATTTGGTAAAAAGTTATATTATTATTACCTTCTTAAAATGTCATAAATAATTATGAAATTTTGATTGATTACGATATGTTTGCATCTAAATTTATTTTATGAGAGTTTTATAATTTATTAATATTTTAACAGAGATAGTAAGTCTAATTATGCTGAAAAATTATTATTATATGAGGTAGGCTTTGTCGAAAGTAAATTTCTATTAATTATGGTCTATTCAAAAAATATATTTATTTTACTGTTGTGATCACCCTTTCGGTCATCGTCGCGTTTTCACATTAATTGTACTGTTAGAGCTTTCCTGTAGCGACCCTAAGTCATTTATGACTTGCTGGGACCGGTGGGTCGGTGCCCTGGTCATTCGTTTGGTTGTTTTGGCCGTTTGCCTATTTTAGAGCCTTAACTTAGAATATTATTGACTTTAGTCAACATTCTTGGTAAACGTGCTCGGAATTAAATTCTGACAGTTTTGTTAGCTCCGGAGAGTGGATTTTGGTCTAGAAGGACCATTGGTTGGGTTATAAGAGCTTTTGATTTTGTTTTGTCTTAGTTTTTGTGTTTTAGCCAAGTTGAACTTGAAAGTTTGACTTTGGTCAACATTCGGAGAAGTCGACCTCGGATGGAAATTCTGACAACACTGTTAGCTCAGGAATGTCGACTTTGGGCTAGGAGAACCTTTGATTTGGGTCCCGAAGCTTCCAGACTCGTTTTAGACCTTGGTGTTCCATTTTGGAAAGATAGGCCTAAAGTTGGTTCTTTGTCATGAGGCCCACTTTTTGTGCTATCAACCTCCGTTGGGATTTTTGTCGATTCTGTTGAGTCCAGAATTCCATTTTTAGTCGAATAGATCTATTCATTTGTGTTCACAGGATCCCGAATGTGTTCCCGAGGGTCCGTCGGAGAAATTTCTCTCTTAACTTTGCTGTTGGCTGGCTGTTGCTGTCATGGCACAACCATTGCCTTCGCCTACGCTTGGGCTGGCCGCCTACGCGAAGGGAAATGTCAGCCTGCCTTAGGCTTGGCCTTCGCCTACGAGTGGGCTGGCCGCCTACGCGAAGTGCAAGGCCAGTCGCCGAGAAAAATGGGCATCGCCTACGCGGGCGCCCGACTGCGTACGCACAAGCCTGGCCAGCCGCCGAGGAAATTGTCCATCGCCTACGCGATGCCTGGCCGCGTTCGCGGAGGTTTGGGCCAACATCTATTTAAGCTGTGCCCATACGTTTTTCCTGCTGTATTTCTTAGTTTTCCCAACTCCAAACACTTAAACACTCTCCCAAAATTGCTCCAATACCAGTTCTACCCTTGGGGAAATTGTTGTTCATCATAAATCTGTGCTTCTTCATCTCTTGGTAAATCATCTTCCCCAGCTTGCTTCCTTTTGGTTTTCTCTAAAATCCACCATTGTTGCTAAATTCCAAAAGCTTGAAAATTGTTGTAGTGGATGCCCCATAGCTCTTGCATGTTCGTGGGTTTGCAGAATTATCCGTCTTGGCTTAAATTCTATCTTTGGAGTAATTAATCCTTGCCTAATTTCTGATTTAATTTCGTATTTTCCATAATTGGGTTCTTGGATATTAAGGGTTGCTTTAGCTCGAGTTTGTTGCTCAATTTCCTTGATTTTTCGGGCATGTACTCCTATGATCTCGATGATCGTTTTGTGCATTTTTGTTTTTGGTTTTGGGTTGCAGGGCCCACGAGCACGCCGATGACCCAAATTTTAGCCCGGCTATTATTATAGCAATATGGGTATCATTAGACTCGCCGTGATGTATTATTTATGTTTTTGATAGTTTGATTATCGTTCAGGGTTTCTCGGAGCGATTCAGGCTTGGATTTCATTATCCCAGCATCTTGTCGTCGGACGACAGCTAGGTTACGGTTTAAACTCCCTAGACTTAGAATATATCGAATAAAATTGTACTAGCTGGCATACTTGGGTTGGGTTATTAGGTTGGTTCCACATTATCGCTTTCCATGTTTTGCCTCATTTCTTTCCTCCGTTGTGTGTAGTATTCTCCGTAGATGATATTATCACCCTTATGGTCTTGTGTAGTCCTGTTTTGACTCCGGACCATAAATGATGGGTTATTGGGGGGGTGCCCATGAGTCCTGGGCATCCTTATCATGATATTATACTGGCTATCTGTGTTGTAGAGCGATTGGAGCCTGTGCAGGGCCGATAGGTTAATTGTGAGCTGTTGGGCGGGTATTTATGTTTAATCATATCATTTTCATGCATATAAAGAGGTTTTATCCATGCTTTACTATGGTTTTGGCTTCGGGCTTACATGAACTTAAACTTTGCATAGCCCTGAGGGCCCATTTTTGACGGAAATGGGTTGGAAATGGTTTGACTTAACATGTGGATCTTCTTGGGGTAAAAGGAAGTTAAATTATGATTTCTATCACCAGTTTTACTATTAACGCTAGAATCGGCAGGGCAGGGGTGCTAGTTGAGTTTTCTTCCTGATTTGGGATAACTTTAGCCTCGGTCGGACCGAGCACCTGAGATGACTTTCTACTGTTTTAGACCCGGATACGCCCGAGCACTCTTGGAGGGGTTTTTGAGACATTTTTCCCACTACTTTAGTCCTGGACAGAGTCTGGGCATGCATATTCGAGTCTAGTCTATAGCTTGAACTCGCACTTGCTTCCGGATGACATGTTTCGATACTGAGTTTTAGTATGGGGTCCGGATATCCATGGACCTTGCCGTTCCGGATCTAGGGCCTAGGGGTGCGTATGTCATAGGAAGGGTATACGGTGGAGTAGAGTTATACAGGCAGTGTCCTTCCATGAAACCTACCTGCTGGGTCCGATCGGCACCAAATGGGGTACATATAGAGTTACCATTTCACCCTAAGATATTCATGCATCATATCATTCATTATTTGAGATTCCACCCTTGTTTGCTATTTGTTGAGTGTACTCTCCGATTGTATGGGCGGCCGGAGGGTTTATTTTTGCCTGTTTGCTTTCCTCGGTTGTATTGATGGCCGGGGGACTGTTGGCAGACTCTTGTTACTTTATCGCGGTGTTATCCCCTGTTACGGTTATACTTGTAAGATTATATATGGCTAAGTTGTTACTTGTTGGATTTGATATTGGTATGATTAGTTGGGTTATTAATTCTTATTTCCGAGCATGTCTATCTTTACTCTCCTCTTCCTTCCCTTGTACTTGAGGTTACCGGTATACTGTTCACTTCTAAAACTTATTATGTATATATTGTTATTGCAAGGATCCCAGGTGCGTCATTTCTTTCTTTCACCTGTGCCTGTTGTGTATGTATTCTACTTGCTAGCCTTGTATGTTGTTTCTGTTGTCTTTCCTCTGGGCTAGTTCCTGTGTTACTTTTTCGTAGAATTCTGTGGCTACTTGTTTTTCTATTATGTCTGTTACTATGCTTTTATCTTATATGTGCCCAGTCGGCCTATGATACTTACTAGGTACCTTATGCTTCGCATTTGGTGCTCATACTACACTCTGCATCTTCTGGTGCAGATCCTAGTGTGGGACATCGCCACTAGATCGCTGTGAGTCGTGCTTGAGGATTTTGGACTATCTAGATTGAGGGTGAGCTCTTGGCGATCAGAGCTTAGCTTTTAGTTCATCTTTTGCTTTATATACTCTATTACGACTCAGAGACATTTGTGTATATATTATTTTAGATGCTTCGTACTCCTTATATGTAGTCTCGGCTCTATACTATGATACCAAGTTTTGGGTTTGGTTTAGCTTCCGCATATGTATGTATGTACTCCTGTTATCTATTCTCTTTATCTTGTTCCCTTGCTTCCGCTTAGATTGTTAGATAGTAGCCCATTACTGACCGTTCTGAGTTACGGGGATTGGTTTGCCTACTGGGGGGTTGTAGGTGCCATCATAACTGAGAAATCAGGTCATGACAGCTTCGTATCAGAGCTCTAGTTTCACCAGTATTATTGATATAGGAGCCAATGTCTAGTATAGTCCTGCGGATCGGGGCGGAGACGTCCGTACTCAATTTTCGGGAGGTTATAGTGACATCTTAAGAAAATTGGACTTTTGTTGTTTCTATCTTGTGCGTAGTACCCTTGAACGTTTCTGGAAATCTCACTTATTTTGGTTCACTCTTTTACAGATGGTTTGTACGAGATCTTCAGCTTCTGGCGGAGGAGAGCCTCCTGCCCCTTCACCTCCGACTCCAGCTAGGGGCCGGGGTGGTCGCAAGGGTAGAGGTAGGGGTCGAGGTCGTCCTAGAGTAGCGGCACCTGCTAGAGCTGCTAGAGTCGAGATAGAGCCCAATTTTGATTATAAGCTAGACCTTGCTCCTGGGCAACAACATATGGACCCGGGGATAACCCAGGTGCCACCAGTTCCAGCACTAGTTTCTGTGCCAGCTTCAGCCCCAGCTCAGTCTTTGAATATTAGGGGCTTACTTGTTCAGCTTTTGGGTATGATTGGGGAGAGACCTCTGAGGTAGCACCTACTTCTGCTCAGGGGGCAGCCCTGGGTGTTCAAAGTTCTGGAGCGTAGCCTGCCACTGCGGCTCCCTGTGACGAGGTTATTCCGGTCCCTTCAGTTGCACAGCCTCTTGCTCCTCGCCCAGTTATGACAGATAGGGAGTAAAAGGCCTTGGGTAGATTTTTGAGGTTGGCACCACCGAGATTTGCTGGTACACCAAGTCAGGACCCACACGATTTTATTACCTCTTGTGAGGAGATGTTGCATCATTTGGGGTTGTTGGAGACTCACGGGGTTGGCTATACTACTTATCAGCTGGAGGGCCCAACAAAGTTATGGTGGAGGGCCCATGTTGCTTGTCGACCTTCTACATCACCTCCCTTGTTCTGGTCTAAGTTTTATGAGGCCTTTATGGCCAAGTTCTTTCCACAGAGTGACAGGGAGCGTCATAGAGAGGAGTTCACCAGAATTGCTCAGGACACTATGACCGACTCAGAGAATGAGACCCGTTTTCATCAACTTGCTCTATTTGAGGCCATGATTATGTCTACTGAGGCTGACAGGGTCCGTAGATTTATCTGGGGGCTACAAAGAGAGTTTAGAGAACCTACAGAGATATTGGTTACTAGTGGTCGGTCTTTCCAGGCTATTGCGGCTTATGCTAGTACTGTAGAGGATTCGCGTAGTCATGACACTAGGGCCAGAGATAAGAGACCTTGACATCAGGGTGGCTACAGTAGTTCCAGACATGGTGGTAGAGGTTCAGGCCAGTGGGGCCGGTGTTATCAGCCACAACAACACCAAGGTCAGTCCAGCCGATCGGTTCATGCTTAACATTAGACTTTCGGTAGTACCTAGTTTGAGCAGGGTCAGAGCATCCATCAGGGCTATATCGGTCAGTTTTCGAGAGCTACAGCTTCTGGGGCATCAAGCCGTGGTGTCCATACGGGTTCTGTTGGTTCATCCAGAACGAGTAGGTCGTCAGGGGCTTGTTTCACCTATGGTATTGTTGGTCATTTTTCTAGAGATTGCCCCCAGCAGGGCGCAGTTCAGCCAGCCGCTAAGCCGGTTCAGCCTATTTGCACAGTTCAGCCACCAGCTCGAGGATGTGCTGGTCAGGGTAGGGGTGGTGATCCACATGGCAGAGCAGGTGGTAGGGATGGCGGTCAGGCATGTGGAGGTCATCGTTCGTTATATGCGGTCCCTGGGAGACCGGAGGTAGAGGCCTCAGATGCTGTGATTACATGTATGATTTATGTGTGCCATCAGTCTGCTACAACTTTATTTGATCCTGGATCCACTTGTTCATATGTATCTGCCTACTTTCTGCCTTGTTTGGGGTTGGCTAGTGAGCAATTATCTGTTCTTGTTTTTGTTTCAACCCAGTATGAGATTCTTTAGTAGTGGATCAGATTATGAGATCTTGTGTGATATCTGTTGGTGATTTGGAGACTTGGGGTGATTTGATGATCCTTGATATGTTAGATTTTGATGTGATACTGCGCATGGACTAGTTATCCCCTCACCGTGCGGTTTTGGATGGTTATGCCAAGACCATTACCATAGCCATACCCGGTGTATCCCCGATTGTTTGGCAGGGTTCTGTCAGCCGCGCACTGTCTAGGATCATCTCTTGTCTTTGAGCTTGGAAGTTGATTTCCCGTAGGTGTTTAGCTTATCTAGCATATGTCCGAGATGCTAGTGCTGACCCTTCGTCTCTTGAGTCTTTTCCTTTGGTTAGAGACTTCCTAGATGTGTTCCCTACCGACCTACCAGGCCTTCCACCTGAGAGAGATGTTGATTTTGCCATTGAGTTAGAGCTGAGCACCAGGCCCATTTCTATTCCTCCCTACCGTATGGCTCCTGCTAAGTTGAGAGGGCTTAAGGAGAAGCTCCAGGATTTGTTAGCTAAGGGGTTCATTAGACCGAGTGTGTCCCCTTGGGGTGCTCCTGTTCTCTTCGTGAAGAAGAACGATAGGTCGATGCGAATGTGTATTGATTATCGACAGTTGAATAAGGTGACAATGAAGAATAGGTATCCGATGCTAAGGATTGATGACTTATTTGATTAGCTCCAGGGTTCAGCTAAGTTTTCGAAGATTGATTTGAGGTCTGGCTACCACTAGTTGAGGATTATGGCGGAGGACATCCCTAAGACAACATTCAGGACACGTTATGGCCATTATGAGTTCATGGTGATGTATTTTGGGTTGACTAATGCCCCCACAACCTTTATGGATTTGATGCATAGGGTGCTTAGACCATACTTGGATATGTTCTTGATAGTCTTCATTGATGACATCCTGGTATATTCCCGGAGTAGGGACGAGCATGAGCAACACTTGAGGATTGTACTTCAGACTTTGAGAGATCATCGACTTTATGCCAAGTTCTCAAAGTGTGAGTTTTGGCTTGAGTCAGTTGCAATCCTAGGACACGTGGTGTCTAAGGATGGGATTAGAGTTGATCTGGGTAAGGTCTCTGTGGTTCGTGAGTGGACTAGACCCACTACTGTCACCGAGGTTCACAACTTTGTTGGGTAAGCAGGTTACTACAGGAGGTTTGTTCAGGGATTTTCTTCCATAGCAGCACCCTTGACTATGATGACTAGGAAGGATGTTCCATTTTAGTGGTCGGATTAGTGCGAGGATAGATTCCAGAGGCTTAAGGCCTTATTGGCTTCCACTCCAGAGTTTCAGTTGGTCTTGGTTGTGTGTTGATACAGCAGGGTCGAGTAATAGCATATGCATCGAGACAACTGAAGGTTCATGAGCGCAACTACCCCACTCATGACTTAGAGTTGCCGGCGGTAGTCTTCGTGCTCAAGATCTAGAGGCATTATCTATATGGAGCTCATTGTGAGATATTCACTGATCACCGTAGTCTTCAGTACATTACGAGTCAGTGAGAGCTGAACTCGAGGCAGAAGAGATGGATTGAGCTACTGAAGGACTATGATTTCACTATTCTATACCATCCGAGCAAGGCAAATATGGTAGCGGATGCCTTGAGTCGGAAGGAGGTGAGTATGGGCAGCCTAGCTTCACTTTCAGTTTCTGAGTGACTGTTGGCCTTGGACATCCAGTCCTTGGCTAACCGCTTAGTTAGGCTTGATTTTTCGGATCCCATTCGAGTGCTTGCCAGTGTTGAGGTTCATTTTACACTAGATGATCAGATTCAGAGCCGATAGTTTGAGGATCAGAGGTTGTGTGACCTTAGTGATCAAGTAGTTTGGGGTGAGGCCAGTCGGGCTACTTTGGGTTCTGATGGTATTCTGAGGTTTGGTGGTCGACTTTGTGTTCCGAGGGTTGGAGATTTGATTCAGTTAATACTTTGCGAGGCGCATTATTCTAGATACTCTATTCATCCTGGCGCGATGAAGATGTAAAGGGATTTGAGGTAGCTTTAATGGTGGAGTGGTATGAAGTAGGATGTAGCAGAGTTTGTATCTTGGTGCTTGAACTATCAGTAGGTGAAGTTCGAGCACATAAGACCGGGTGGTTTGATGCAGCGACTTCCCATTCCTGAGTGGAAGTGGGAAGGTATTACTATGGATTTCATTGTTGGTTTGCCTCGTACTTCTCGGGGTTTTGATTCCATTTTGGTGATTGTGGATTGGCTGACTAAGTCGGCCCACTTCTTGCTAGTTCAGACTTCCTGCGGTGCTGAGAGGTTAGCTCAGATTTATATTCGTGAGGTTGTTCGGTTGCACATGGTCCCAACTTCCATCATTTTAGACCGCGGCACTCAGTTCACATCTTAGTTCTGGAGAGCTATACAAAGGGACTTGGGTACAAAGGTTCAGCTTAGTACTGCTTTTCATCCTCAGACAGATGGCCAGTCTGAAAGGACTATTCAGGTCCTAGAGGACATGCTTTGGGCTTGTGTACTTGACTTTGGGGGTTCATGGGATCAATTTGTGCCTTTGTCCAAGTTTGCTTATAATAATAGCTTTCATTTGAGCATCATCATGGCACCTTTTGAGGCCTTGTATGGTAGGCATTGCAGATTGGTTGGTCTGATGGAACGCAGAGTACAGATTTGCTTAGAGATTCCTTAGACCAAGTTCGTTTAATTCAGGAGATTCTTAGAGCATCCTATAGTAGGCAGAAGAGCTATGGTGATCGTAGATTTCGTGCCTTGGAGTTCAGTGTTGGTGACTTGGTTTTCCTTTAAGTACGCCCGTGAAGGGCGTGATGAGATTTGGTCAGCAGGTCAAGCTTAGCCCCAGGTTTATTGGGCCGTTTGAGATTCTACAGAGAGTTGGTAGTGTTGCCTACATGTTAGCTTTTCCTCCGATGTTTTCAGCTGCTCATCCAGTTTTTCATGTCTCGATATTGCACTAGTATGTCCCAAATGAGTCTCATGTGTTGCATTGGGATTCAGTTCAGTTGGATGAGAGTTTATCTTTTGTTGAGGAGCCGATAGCTATTCTGGCTAGAGATATCAAGAGATTGAGATCTAAGGAGATTCCAATTGTGAAAGTTCAGTGGAGACATCGTCCGATCGAGGAGGCTACTTGGGAGACCGAGAGTGAGTTGCGTGATCAGTATCCGCAGTTGTTCAAGCCTTCAGGTACTACCTTCTTCTTGACTTTCGAGGACGAAAGTCATTTTAGTAATGGATGTTGTGATGACCCTTCCGGTCATATTGGTATTTTCACATTCATTGTACTGTTAGAGCTTTCCTATAGAAACCCCAAGTCATTTATGACTTGCTGGGACCGGTGGTTCGGTGCCCTGGTCGTTCATTTGGTTGTTTTGGTCGTTTGCCTATTTTAGAGCCTTAACTTAGAATATCATTGACTTCAGTCAATATTCTTGGTAAATGTTCTCAGAATCAAATTCCGACAGTTCTGTTAGCTCTAAAGTGTGGAGTTTGGTGTAGAAGAACCCTTGGTCGGGTTCTAGGAGCTTTCGGTTTTGTTTTGTCTTCGTTTTTGTGTTTTAGCCAAGTTGAACTTAAAATTTTGACTTTGGTCAACATTCAGAGAAGATGACCTCGGATGGAAATTCTAATAGCACTGTAAGCTCCAAAATGTCGACTTTGGGCTAGGGGGACCTTTGGTTTGGGTCCCGAGGCTTCCGTACTCATTTTAGGCCTTGGTGTTCAATTTTGAAAAGATAGGCCTAAAGTTGGTTCTTTGTCGTGGGCCCCACTTTTTGTGCTATCGACCTCCGTTGGGATTTTTTTCAATTTCGTTGAGTATGGAATGTCATTTTTAATCGAATAGCTATGTTCATTTGTGTTCGCAGGACCCCGGATGTGTTCCTAAGGGTCCGTCGGAGAAATTTCTCTCTTGACTTTGCTATTGGCTGGCTGTTACTGTCATGGCAGAGCCATTGCCTTCGCCTATGCGTGGGCAGGCCGCCTACGCAAAGGGCAAAGTCAGCCTGCCTTGGGCTTGGCCTTCACCTACGCGTGTGCTGGCCGCCTACGCGAAGGGCAAGGCCAACCGCCGAGAAAAAAGGGCATCGCCTATGCGGGCGCTCGACAGCGTACGCACAGGCCTGGCCAGCCGCTGAGGAAATTGGCCATCGCCTACACGATGCCTGACTGCGTTCGCGGAGGTTTGGGCCAGCAGCTATTTAAGCTGTGCCCATACATTTTTCCAGCTCTATTTCTCACTTTTCCCAACTCCAAACACTTAAACACTCTCCCAAAATTGCTGCAATACCAGCTCTAACCTTGGGGAAATTGTTGTTCATCATAAATGTGTGCTTCTTCATCTCTTGGTACGTCATCTTCCCCAGCTTGCTTCCTTTTGGTTTTCTCTAAAATCCACCATTGTTGCTAATTTCCAAAAGCTTGAAAATTGTTGTAGTGGCTGCCCCATAGCTCTTGCATGTTCGTGGGTTTGGAGAATTATCCGTCTTGGCTTAAATTCTATCTTTGGAGTAAGTAATCCTTGCTTTATTTTTGATTTTATTCCGTATTTTCCATAATTGGGTTCTTGGCTATTAGGGGCTGTTTTAGCTCAAATTAGTTGATCAATTTCCTTCATTTTCTGGGCATGTACTCCTATGGTCTCGGTGATTATATTGTGCATTTTTATTTTTGGTTTCGAGTTACGAGGTCCACGGGCCTGCCGGTGACCTGAATTTTGGCCCGACTATTATTATAGCAATATGGGTATCGTTAGTCTCGCCTTGATGTATTATTTATGTTTTTTATAGTTTGATTATCGTTCGAGGTTTCTCGGAGTGATTCGAGCTTGGATTTTGTTATCCCAGCAACTTGTCATCGGACGACAGGTAGGTTACGGTCTAAACTCCCTAGACTTAGCATATATCAGATAAAATTGTACTAGCTGGCATCCTTGGGTTGGGTTATTAGGTTGGTACCACTGACTTTGACCCCTTTCCTTGTTTCACCTCATTTCTTTCCTCCGTTGTGTGTAGTATTCTCCGTAGCTGATATTATCACCCTTATGGTCCTGTGTGGACTTGTTTTGACTCTGGACCATAGATGGTGGGTTATTCGGGGGTGCCCGTGAGTCCAAGGCATCGTTATCGTGATATTATACTAGCTATCTATGCTGTAGAGCGATTGGAGCATGTGTAGGGCCGATAGGTTGATGGTGAGCTGCTGGGCAGCTATTTATGTTTAATCATATCATTTCCATGCATATAAAGAGGTTTTATCCATGCTTTACTATGGTTTTGGTTTCGGGCCTACGGGAACTGATTTTTTAAACATTGTATGGCCCTGGGGTCCCATTTTCGACGGAAATAGATTGGAAATGGTTTGAATTTAACATGTTGATCTTCTTGGGTAAAAGAAAGTTAAATTATGATTTCTATCACCAGTATTACTATTAACGCTAGACTCAGCAGGGCCGGGGTGCTAGTTGAGTTTTCTTCCTTATTTGGAATGACTTTAGCCTCGGTCGGACCGAGCACCTGAGATGACTTTCTACTGTTTTAGACCTGGTTACGCCCGGGCACCCTTGGAGGGGTTTTTAAGACATTTTCCCCACTACATTAGTCCTGAACAGGGTCTGGGCATGCATATTCGAGACTGGGTCTCTAGCTTGAACCGGAACTTGCTCCCGGATGACATGTTTCGATACTGAGTTTTAGTATGGGGTCCGGGACCTCTATGGACCTTGCCATTCTGAACCTGAGGCTTAGGGCTGCGTGTGTTGGAGGGAGGGTATACGGAGGACTAGAGGTATACGAGAAGTATCCTTCCATGGAACCTACCTGCTTGACCCGATCGGCACCGGAGGGGGTACATACAAAGTTACCATTTCACCCTGAGATCTTCATTTATCATATCATTCATTGTTTGAAATTCCACCCTTGTTTGCTATTTGTTGAGTGTACGCTTCAGTTGTATGGGCGGCCGAAGGGTTTGTTTTCACCTGTTTGCATTCCTCGGTTGTATGGGCGGTCGGGGGACTGTAGGTAGACTCTTGTTACTTTATCGCGGTGTTATCCCCTGTTACGGTTATACTTGTAAGATTATATACGGCTAAGTTGTTACTTGTTGGATTTGAGATTGGTATGATTAGTTGGGTTATTGATTCCTATTTCCGAGTATGTCTATCATTACTCTCCTCTTCCTTTCCTTTTACTTGAGGTTACCAGTATACTGTCTACTTCTAAAACTTATTATGTATATACTGTTATTGCAAGAATCCCAGGTGCGTCATTTCTTACTTTTATTTGTGCCTGTTGTGTATATATTCTACTTGCTAGCCTTGTATGTTGTTTCTGTTGTCTTCCCTCTGGCTAGTTCCTGTGTGACGTTTTCATAGAATTCTGTGACTACTTGTTTTTCTATTCTGTTTGTTACTACACTTTTATCTTATATGTGCCCAGTCAGCCTATGATACCTACTGGGTACCTTATGCTTCACATTTGGTGCACATACTACACTCTGCATCTTCTGGTGCAGATCCTAGTATGGGACATCGCCGCTAGATCGCTGTGAGTTGTGCTTGAGGATTTTGGACTATCCAGACTGAGGGTGAGCTCTTGGCGACCGGAGCTTAGCTTTAAGTTTATCTTTTGCTTTATGTATTCTATCACTACTCAGAGACATTTGTGTATATATTATTTTGGATGCTTCGTACTCCTTATATGTAGTCCTGGCTCTATACTATGATACCAAGTTTTGGGTTTGGTTTAGCTTCCGCATATGTATGTATGTACTCCTGTTATCTATTCTCTTTATCTTGTTCCCTTGCTTTCGCTTAGTAAACTGTTTCTTCCGCTTAGATTATTAGATAGTAGCCCATTACTGACCGTTCTGGGCTACAGAAATTGGTTCGCCTACTGAGGGGTTGTAGGTGCCATCATGATCGAGAAATCGGGTCATGACAACTATGAAACTATGCAATACCCGAGTGCATATGTAATCGGATAAAAATATCTTTGGTATCACACCCCAACTCCACGTGGAGGTGAAGTAGATAACCAACAAGTTTCTCAACTAATCCATGCTGCCACTTGCCCTTCCAATATAGCATTAAATTCTATATATAGTATATATGTATTATATATTTGAGATATGTTGGCAAAGGACATAACTTCCACTATTAGTTTTCATTAAAGTTTTTATTACTTTGGAGCAAAATACTTTAGTTGTTGTTGCATAGTTACTTACGCATATGTGAAGAGTATTTGGGAAAAATTATTTTGATAATTATTCGATCATCGAAAGAAATTGATTATCTACATCAAGTTATTCTAGTTTGGATTCTAGGTATGTAAAGTCTATTTCTTTCTTTTTTGGCATGATTTCTTAAGATTTGAAATCTTTGTGTCTAGCGTGCTATCGAAGAGTATTGTGAGATGTCTCTCAATTATTGTTGTTATTATTTTTGTTAAAAATACTCATATCCGGTGATGTCAATTTCGTGTTAAGTTGGAAGCAAGATGTGGTGTATATATAGTTGTGGTTATTAGATTACAGTGATGGTTGGGTTAATTATGGTAATATGGTTATAGTACGGAGGTGGTATGGTGGTTCTTGGGTACATGGGAGCTGCCTTAAAAGCCTGTATTGTATCGTGTCTTGTGTTGCATATTATATTATATTTTATTGTATTTTTTGATTGTGATTGCCTAGAGAGCTCACGAAAACTTGTAAGGCATGAGACCTTTCCGCATGGTTGAGCCCATGGATCTATGAATACATGTAAGGCATGAGACCTTTCCGCATTGTCGATTCCATGGCATTATGAGGACCTATAAGGCGTGAGTATTTTTCCGCATGGCCTCCCTTGTGCATTTGTAACACCTCAAAAATTCTAAGCTAAGACCTGAACCATTTTCATGAGTGTAATGATTATTTCCTTAATGTGATGAGTCCTTTGGATGCAAATCATGTTCATAAAAAGCTCCTATCAACAAGTGAAACTGAAAACACTTCAACCAATTAAGTTCTCATGTAAGATTCAACTATGGTCAAGTTCAAACGATGATTACTCCTAGCATATGAAGCGTTAGGTGGCCTAATACCCACCAAATTAAAGGTCTTTGAGTCTTCTTTATAATGCCACTGACCGCGCCTTAATCCAAGCCCAGATTAAAAAGTTATGCTCAATTTACCAAGAAAATGTCAGTCTACCTAAGAATGATGACTCGACTGACGAGTCATCACACTTGTGACGATTCGTCAAGAAAGTTGTCAACTTAACCAGAAAGACCAAAAATTTGGTATTCTTGACGGTTCAAGTGACGACTCATCAAGAGTCTGACGATTCTTCACCTGAACCATCAGACAGACCCGTCCTGCACTGTTAACACATTTTCAAGGGGTTATTTGGTCTTTTCCCACTCTTTTAACACAAAACTACGTTGTTTTGGCCAACCTAAACCTGATATTAAGCCTAAACTACCCCAAATCCCTCATTCCCAAGAATTTTGGATGAATTCATTTGTATATTAGTTTTCCGGTTATAATTTAATCTTTATTGCATAATTCTTTAAGTCTAGTACTATTATGTTCTCAGAACACTAGAACCCTCTCTATGTGGTATCACACTTGAATGTTGAATTTATAACTATGAATTTCCTTATTTCGGATAGGTTCTAGCATTCTTAGGAGTGGTTAAATTCATTAGGATGGTGGGTTATGAACAACCGATCAGTTTTAGGTTCATGCATTTTAGTCAGATGTTCAGTTAATCAAAATGCAATGATTTGAATGCTCTCAGTTTCAGTATTTTGATCTATCCAGTACTCCAGTTCATTACAAATTAGTTTTGGGATTAGTACTTAACACTTAGTTGGACTAGGGTTCAGTGTACCCTAAAGTCCCAGAACTACGTGCCCCCTAGGATTTTTTAGCCCCTCAGTGGGCCTCAATTTAGTGATCACGCCAGTC
This sequence comes from Jaltomata sinuosa, assembly GCA_003996215.1. NCBI lineage: Eukaryota > Viridiplantae > Streptophyta > Magnoliopsida > Solanales > Solanaceae > Jaltomata > Jaltomata sinuosa. The sequence continues at coordinate 41,533 of QJPP01000591.1, read as the reverse complement.
ATGCCTTTATACCCTGGCAAGGTATATTGGGTCCTTTCGATGGGGTGTATACATCAAACTCCATAGTTAGCTCACGTGGTTTATATCGGTTAATTGACTCTCCCACAATATTAACTTTAGTAGTGTGCATTGGGCCCTCAGTGTATGTTTTTATAGCTTTTCATTATGCTTTTCAGATTTCTCTTGCATTCCCGATTCTTATGCATGATTATATTTTGGTCCTATGCAGTACATTTCAATTTACAATTTTAAATAACATAATAGTATTCTAGTCTATTCAGTTATTTGCACATCCTGCATGCTCAGTATATCCAAAGTTCTAACGCATACTCTATATCCTGCATCCTATCATGATGCAGGTTCAGTCTCTTGATTAGCTCTTACCAGTGCCATATTGTCGACTTTTTTTGGTGAGTCCTTATCATCCAAGGATGTATCTTTTTATGCTTTTTGAGTTAGTCAGTTTATTTTCATTTTTCAGCATTTTTGGGTTAGCTGGGGGTTTGTCCCAGCAGCTCATCAATAGTAGAGGCTTTTAGACACAAAGTCAGATTCAGTTTATTTAGTCCAGTTATTTCTTAGACAATTGTTTATTTCAGACATTCTTAGTTAAAATTCTTTGAACTTATGTTTTACTCAGTTATGCTTACGCCTAGTTCGAACTACTTCAGAATGCTTACTGTATGCCAGACTCAGGGTAGGCTTAAGGTCACTTGTGACACTAAGTCCCATATCACGCCTAGGGGGTAGCCTCGAGGTGTGACAATCTTGGTATCAGAGCATCAGTTTCAAGAGTCCTAGGGTGTCTGAAAGCCGCGTTAAGTAGAGTCTTTTTCATGGGTGTGAAGCACGCCACACTTACGAGGGAAAGGCTATGAGATTTTTTAAGAAAAACTTCACTTCTTTCATGATATTTATCGTGCGATAAAGTTTAAATCTATTTTCCCCTTCTAATCGTTGCTTTAAGCATTTTAGATCATGCCTCCTCACAGAGCTAACACCCGTAATGCTAACACAAATCCTCCAGCTCCCAACCATGAGGTTACAACGCAGAATTCAGGAACGCTATCCAGATTTTGGCATAGGTTGTGAACAACTAGGAGAATCAACAAACACCTATTCCTACTAACTAAAATGTTAGGACAGCGGCTGCCAGAGTTAGAGATTTTGTCCGCATGGACCCGCCAGAACTTTTGGGATCAACGATTGGTGAAGAGCTACAAAATTTCATTGATGAGATCAAGAAAATTCTTGAGGTGATGCAGGTTTTGAGGAGTGAGAGTGTTGATCTAGTATCCTATCAGCTCAAGGATGTGGCTCATATTTGGTATACACAATGGAAGGACAACAGGGGCAGGAACGCAACTCAAATGACTTGGAAGTGCTTTACTAGAGCTTTTTTGGATAGATTTTTCTTGAGGGAGCTGAGAGAGGCAAAGGAATAGGAGTTTGTGAATCTGAGGCAGGGATCCATGTCAGTCCAGTAGTATGGGCTGAAGTTCACTCAACTCTCTAAGTATGCTCCAGCCATGGTAGCCTAGGCAAGGGCTCAAATGGGTAGGTTTGTGTCTGGGATATATGAACTGGTGAAGAAAGAATGCAAGATAGCTATATTGTTGGTAGACATGTATATTTCTAGACTAATGACCCACGCTCAGCATATTAAGGAAGATAAGCTTAAGAAAATGTCGGGGGAAAGGAAAAAGGCTAGGACAAGTAATTATGACTATTCTCAGTAGAGGTCAGGCGATGGGAATCGCTCACAGTTTCAGCAAAGATCTTCAGCTCCAGCCCCTTTATTATCTAGTGCTCCATCTCCTAGACCTCGATAGGACCATAGAAAGAGGGCATCATGATCTAAGTCACAAGGCAGTGTTTTAGGTAATCGCACTTTCCTAACGTGCCTAAAGTATAGTAAGAATTATCCATGTGAGTGTCTTTCTAGCAAAGAGGGGTGTTTTGGGTGTGGTCATCTTGGACATTGATTGAAAGAGTGCCCCTCCGCCAGGCAGGGACTTGGAGGTAACAGAGCACAGTCTACCACTTCAGCAGCTCTAGCAAGTCACACATTCCAACAGGGTACTACTTCTAACACAAGTAGCGGTCAGTTCCAAATTGTCTCTATACTATATCATCACGTCAGGATCAGGAGAGATCACTAAACGTAGTCACTGGTATGTTTTCGGTCTTCTCTCTTGATGTTTATGCTGTGTTATACCTAAGGGCTTTACTATCTTTTGTAACCCCATATGTTTCATGCAAATTTGAAGTCAGTCCTAAAATACTCTTAGAACCCTTCTTGGTATCCATCGCAGACAGTGAGTCAGTCTTAGCTAAGAGGGTATACAGAGATTGCCCAGTTTCAGTCCTTCATAAACTTACCTCAGCCAACTTAGTAGAGTTAGACATGTCGGACTTTGATGTCATTCTTGGCATGGATTGGCTACACGCTTATTGTGCCTCAGTCGACTGTAGAACCAAAGTCATAAAATTCTAGTTTCCAGATGAGCCTATCTTAGAATGGCGGGGTATTTTCCCAACATCCAAGGGTCATATTCATATCTTACCTAAAAGCTAGAAAGATGATCTCGAAAGGGTATATCTACTACATAGTCTGAGTCAAAGATTTTGAGTCTGAGACTCCATCTCTCCAGTCAGTTTTGGTAGTTAGTAAGTTCCCTGAGGTGTTTCCTGATGATCTACCCAGAGTCCCTCCCGAGAGGGAGATTGACTTTTGGATAGACCTTCTTCCAGATACACAACCCATATCCATTCCTCCTTACAGAATGACTTCAGCCAAGCTTAAGGAGTTGAAAGAATAGATCAAAGACCTACTAGATAAGGGTTTTATTAGACCTAGCATCTCTTCATGGGGAGCTCCAGTTCTCTTCGTGCATAAGAAAGAGGGCTCTCTTAGAATATGCATAGACTACCGCTAGTTAAACAAGGTCACAATCAAGAATAAGTATCATATCCTTAGGATTGATGACTTGTTCGACCAGCTTTAAGGTGTCAACTATTTATCCAAGATTGACCTCAGATACGGTTATCACCAGCTCAGAGTTAGAGAATATGATATTCTGAAGACAACCTTCAGAACTTGGTATAGTCACTATGACTTTGTAGTTATGTCTTTTGGACTGACAAATGCCCCTGCAACTTTTATGGACTTGATGAGCAGGGTGTTTAAGTAGTATTTGGACTTGTTCATTATTGTCTTTATAGATGACATTCTAGTCTACTCACAGAGTAATAAGGAGCATGCCAATCATTTGAGGGTGGTGTTACAGACTCTCAAGGACCGCCAACTATTTTCCAAGTTTAGTAAATACGAGTTCAGGTTGTAGTCAGTTGCTTTTCTAGGTCTTATGGTGTCTAAGGAGGGTATTTGAGTAGATTTGCAAAAGACTGAAGCAGTAAAGAACTAGCCTAGACCTACCTCTTCGATTAACATTAGTAGTTTTTTGGGCCTGACTGGTTACTACAGAAGGTTTGTTGAAGTGTTTTCATCCATAGCTTCTCCATTGACCAGGTTGACTCAGGAAAAGGTTAAGTTTCAGTGGTCAAATGTGTGAGAAAAGAACTTTTAGGAACTGAAGACTAGATTGACCATATCTCCAATTTTTACTCTACTAGAGGGTTCAGATGGGTTTGTGGTGTATTGTGATGTGTCCAGAGTTGGATTAGGCTGTGTTCTAATGCAGCATGGCAAGGTCATTGCATATGCCTCTAGACAACTTAAGATTTATGAGAAGAACTACCTAACTCATGATCTTGAGTTGGCAACAATCATGTTTTCCTTAAAGATATAGAGACATTACTTGTATAGTGTCTATGTAGATGTGTTTACAGACCATAAGAGCCTCCAGTATGTGTTCACTCAGAAGGAGTTAAACATTCATCAGAGAAAGTGGCTAGAACTTCTCAAAGACTATGATATGAGTGTGCTTTACCATCCAAGTAAGGCCAATGTGGTAGCTGACGCACTTAGTAGGTTGTCCGTGGGTAGTGTGTCACAGGTTGAGGAAGGAATGAAGGAATTAGCTAAAGATGTTCATAGGCTTACTTGGTTAGGGGTTCGCCTTACAGATTCATCAGAAGGTGGTGTCATTGTTCATAATGGGTAAGAATTTTCATTGGTATTTGAGGTGAAGAAAAGTCAAGACACTGATCCCATCTTACTTCAGTTAAAGGGTGCAGTCCATCAGCAGAGGGTAGAGGTCTTCTCCCAAGGGGGAGATTGTGTACTTCATTATCAGGGTCGGTTATGCGTTCCTAATGTAGGTGATTTGAGGTAGAAAAGTTTGACAGAAGCTCATAGGTCCATGTATTCCATCCATCCTGGTGCCACCAAGATGTACCATGACCTACGAGAAGTCTATTGGTGGAATGGTATGAAGAGGGACATTACAGATTTTGTGGTTAAGTGTCCCAACTGTCAGCAAGTGAAGGTAGAACATCAACGACTAGGTGGTATGACTCAGGATATGGACATTCCTACTTGGAACTAGGAGGTGATCAATTTGGACTTCATTACAATCCTACCTCGTACTCGCAGGTATCATGATTCTATTTGGGTGATTATAGACAGGATGACTAAGTCCACCCACTTCTTGGCTATCAAGACTACCAATTCAGCGAAGGATTATTCTACGCTCTATATTTGTGAGATAGTCATATTGCATGGAGTTCCTTTATCCATCAACTCAGATAGGGGCACTCAGTTCAAATCCCAGTTTTAGAGGTCATTTCAATAATTTCTTGGTACCCAGGTTAATCTTAGCATAACTTTTCATCCGCAGAAAGATGGTCAGGTAGAGCATACCATTCAGACCTTAGAGGATATGTTGAGAGCTTGTGTGAATGATTTCAAGGGTAATTAGGATGAGCAATTACCTCTGATAGAGTTTACCTATAATAACAACTTCCACTCTAGCATCGAGATGGCTCCATATGAGGCACTTTATGGGCGAAGGTGTAGATCACCTATAGTCTGGTTTTAGGTAGGTGAAGCAGCTTTGATAGGGACAGATTCAGTTTATGAGACCATAGATAAAGTTTAGCTCATGAGGGAGAGGTTGAAGGCTTCTCAGAGTCGTTATAAATCTTATGCAAATGTGAGGAGAAGAGAGATAGAATTTGAGGTTGATGATTGGTTTTTTTTAAAGGTGTCACCCATAAAAGGTGTGATAAGGTTTGGTAAGAAGGGAAAGCTTAGTCCTTGATATGTCGGTCCTTACAGGATTCTGAGGAGAGTTGGAAAAGTGACGTATGAGTTAGAGTTGCCCGCAGACCTAGCATTGGTACACCCAGTTTTCCATATATCCTTGTTGAAGAAATGCATTGGTGATCCAGCTTTAGTTGTGCCTTTAGAAAGTGTAGGCGTGAAAGACAGTGTATTTTATGAAGAGGTTCCAATTGAGATTCCTGATCGTCAGGTTCGGAGGTTGAGAAATAAGGAAGTCGCTTCAGTGAAAGTGCTTTGGAGAAACCAGTCATTAAGGGAGATACTTGGGAGGTAGAAACAGTTATAATGGCCAAGTACCACCACCTCTTCCCTTCCAATTCAGCTTCATCTTGATATAATAGTCCCACCCAAGTTTTCTCAGAATCCTTCATGTGCATTTCCCTCTTAGTGTCATGTTTTTTCAATTTTCTTACATAGTCTGCATGTTTTCCATGCCCTTAGAACTCAAATCAACTAGAATTCAGCTTTTAGAATTCAGTTGGTAGGGATTGCAGCTCTTTTCCTCCAAACTCAGCTTGCTTAGTCTTCATTCAAGGACGAATTACCCCAAGGGGGAGATATTGTAACACCTCAAAATTCTAAGCTAAGAACTGAACCATATTCATGAGTGTAATTATCATTTCCCTAGTGTGGTGAGTCATTTGGATGCAAATCATGTTCATAAAAAGCTCCTATCAACAAGTGAAGTTGAAAGCGCTCCACCGATTAAGTTCTCATGTAAGATTCAACTATGGTCAACTTCAAACAATAATTAATCCTACCATATGAAGATTTAGGTAGCCTAACACCTCCACTGACCGCACCTTAATCCAAGCCCAGATTAAAAAGTTATGCTCAGTTTACCAAGAAGATGTCGGTCTACCTAAGAGTGACGAGTCGTCACACTTGTAATGATTTATCAAGCAAGTCCTCACCTTAACCAGAAAGACCAAAATTTTGGTCATTCTTAATGGTTTAAGTGATGACTCATGATGGATCTAATGGTTCATCACCTGAACAACCAGACAGACCCGTCATGCACTGTTAACGCATTTTCAAGGGGATATTTGGTCTTTTCCCACTCTTTTAACACAAAAACTTTATCGTTTTGGCCTACCTAAACCTGATATTAAGCCTAAACGACCCTAAATCCCTCATTCCCTCAGATATTGATTGACTCTTAACAAAAAAATAGAACTAAAGCTATTCATTTCTCCTCCAAAATGAGCAGTAGGGTTTTTCAACTCCAGGCTTCAACCCCAAGGATTTCACCAAAGATTTTGCTCTCAGGTATGTGGTATTTCATCAATGGGTTCCTTTCACCCATTGAGTCCCTAGATTAACCCAAGTTCTTCAGTTTCAACTTAGTTTCTAGGACCTAGGGTTCATAAGATTTGGGTGAATTCCTTTGTATTTCAGTTTCCCTGTTATAATTGAATCTTTATTGCATGATTCTTGAAGTCTAGTACTATTATGTTCTCAGAACCCTAAAACCCTCTCTATGTGGTATCACACTTGAATGTTGAATTTATAACTATGAATTTCCTTACTTCGGACAGATTTCAGCATTGTTAAGAGTGGTTAAATTCATTAGGATGGTGGGTTATGAACACCAAATCAGTTTCACGTTCATGCATTTTAGTCAGATGTTTAGTTACTCAGAATTCCATGATTTGAACGCTCTCAGTTTCAATATTTTGAGCTATCCAGTTCTTTAGTTCATTAGAAATCAGTTTTGGGAGTAGTACTTAGCACCAAGTTGGACTAGGGTTTAACGTACCCTAAAGTCCTAGAACTACGTGCCCCTATCAGATTATTTAGCTCCTCAATGGGCCTCAGCTTAGTGATCATGCTAGTCATGCCTTTATACCTTGGCAAGGTATATTGGGTCCTTTCGATGGGGTGTATACATTGGACTCCATGTTTAGCTCACGTGGTTTATGTCGGTTAATAGACTCTCCCACAATATTAACTTTAGTAGTGTGCATTGGGCCCTCAGTGTATGTTTTTACAACTTTCCATTATGCTTTTCAGATTTCTCTTGCATTCCCGATTCTTATGCATAATTATATTTTGGGCCTATGTATTACAGTTCAGTTTATAGTTTTAAATAACATGATAGTATTCTAGTATGTTCAGTTATTTGCACATCCCGCATGCTCAGTACATCTGAAGTACTGACGCATATGCTATATCCTGCATTCTATCATGATATAGGTTCAGGTTCTCAGGTTCAGCCTCATGATTAGCTCGTACCGGTTCCATATCAGCGACAGTTGTTGGTGAGTCCTCATCGTCCGAGGATGTGTCTTTTTATGCTTTTTGAGTTAGTGAATTTATTTTCATTTTTCAGCATTTTGGAGTTAGCTGGGGGTTTGTCCCAGCAGCTCAACAGTAGTAGAGGCTTTCAAACATAGAGTCAAATTCAATTTATTTAATCCAGTTATTTCTCAAACAATTGTTTATTTCAAATATTCTTAGTTAAAATTCTTTAGACTTATGTTTTACTCAGTTATGCTTCTGCCTAGTCCGAACTACTTCATAATGCTTACTGTATGCCAGACTCAAAGTTATCTTGGGGTCACTTGTGATTCTAAGTCCGGTGTTATACCTAGGAGGTAGCCTCGGGGCATGACAATATTGCTCTCCTGTAAGGCGTGAGTTCATTCCGCAGGTTGAGCCTTTATATTGTGTTGTTCATCTTGTATTGTATTATTATATTATGATTATTCTTGTTAGCTGGATCTTGAGTTTTTTAGGAAATGTGTGATCAAAGTTGTGGTTGTTGTGGTTCCTGGAGTAGGGGAAGATAAAGTATCATTGGGCTGACATTGTGTCTGTGCAGCTGGTGGTTGAGATGTTGGTATTGTCCCTATTTTAACTTTCTTCATATTGCATTTTTAGTTTTGAGTTATACTATTTTTGTTATTCTGTTTCCTTACATATTCAATACATTCTTTTGTACTGACGTCCCCATTTCCTGTGGGGGACTGCATTTGTCATGACCTAAAACCGGGCCATGATGGTGCCTACATAACCCCCAAGTAGGCAAGCCAACCCAACAATGCGAAAGGTAAATAGAGCAGTTTATAAAAAAGAAAGAGGAAGAGATATATACAAAGGAAATAGGGCCAATAACATAGATACATACCAACTGTACTAAATATACAAAATTTGCCCAAAAGTGACCGAGAAGACAAAACATGGACAAGAACCAACCTAGACCTGGTGTCACCGGTACAAGAGCATCTAAAGTACGGAATAGCTATACAACAGACTCTGTCTATTCAAAATACAAAATATAGACAAAATGTAGAAGGAAAGTAGTAAAAATCTCCAAAACCCTGGGAGCTCACCACGATCCGAATAGCAGCTAGCCTCGAGCGATAGGAGGATCAACGAGGGTGGCTCGTACTAGGTGCTGCATTAGAAAAAGATGCAGAGTGTAGTATGAGTATCAAAACAATGGGTACCGAGTAAGCATTATAGGCCGACCGAGCGCAGAAAGATAATAGATATAATAAATTTTAGGAAAGTAAGCTAAATACAGGGATCCACCTACAGAAATAAACGAGCCAACAGAAGGAAGTAATAACAAAATCAATCCAGACAACTGACATTCCAAGTATGCTCAAGACAATACAATGCAATGAGGTATGATGCGATGCATAAAATGTGTTAAAAGTAAAACCCAGAATAACACCTCGGGCACCCAGAATTTAACCTCAGACTCATCAACATATGCATATAGAGTAAAACCTAGAATGACACATTGGGGCGCCTAGAATCGATCATCGAACTCATCAACAAAAAAGTAAATGGAGAAAAGGTTCGAAAACATCCCTCGGACCAACATAAAAGTAGTATTTTTTCTTTCCTTTCCAAAACCAATAGTAAAACCCAAGAAAATTCCTTTAAATCCAAAAATCATGGTAAATCTCAAGTTTGGAACCAAAACCTCAAAAATCTTTCCTTTCTAAACCGATAGGCATGAGAATGCAGTACGAGTATGAAATTTTCCACGTTCAAAGAGAATAGCATACAACAAGGCAAAACAGGGCAAAATACCCTCCAACCAACAGAACTGACATGGAAAATCTTTCCAAATCCAAGCTACGGCCTCTGGCCCACAGTTACACATAAAACTAACAATAAGGTGAAAATAATGGAAAATAACCACGAAAACAACCAAAAACATCTACTCTACCTCTAAAATCTCCTAAAAGCATACTAAAGATTCTATGCTAGTCACAATAATACTACGAGCTCCAAAACAAAGGATGACAGGAATAATTCTAATCTAATATCCGACATGGCCAATTTAATACAAGTCACACGATTTAAGACTATTTCTATCTATAAACCAACCTAACATTCTGGTAACATATATAATATAAAATCTAACTAGCCCAGTCTAGGAAAGTAAACTATAACCTACCTCGAGGCTGAACCACAAATATGAACCGTCACTCGTATGCCTTTCCCTTCTGAACAACCTCAAAAAGGTGCCACGCTATCACAAACACATTCCAGGTGTCAAGACGAGAAGAATGACACCCATATTACTATACAAAAAATTGGGTCGAAAAATGACCCTCGGGGCCCACGCAATGAAATGGAAAGAAAAATTCACAATTTCGTGTGCAATGAGTCAAGGAACCTATGCTCAAAAGTTGAGCGCGAATGGGACTCGTTTCGGGGCCCAAAACAGCACTGAAGTCCTACTAGTTCAAGAGAATTACCAAAGGAAAACCGACCAAAAAATAACGGAATTAAGGAGAATTATACAACGGAAAAGAGAAGAGGGATCATAGGGGACTTACCTGACCAAGAGAAATGAGTAACTAGCTTTGGAATCGCAGCTTAGGAGATTATAAATGGAGAAAGTTCATAATTGTGGAGGAGAAAACAATGTTGGCAGCTTGTATAGCTGCCAGGGGTCCTTCATTACGATCGCGAGGGTCCCCACGCGATCGCGAGGAAGTGCTGGTAAGACCATCGCAGTCGCGATGGTCCTGCCATGCGATCTCATAGAACAAGCTGGACCGTGTCTCAGCCTGCTTCATTGCGATCGCGAGGAGCAACCCACATGATCACAATGGCCAGAAAGCTAGACCATCGCGAATGCAATGGCCACCTCGCGGTCGTGATGAACAAACTGGTCTGCAACACACAACAACAACCAGTAATTTTCCAAGGCTAAAAAAGTCACCCGATGGACCCTCGGGATTCATTCGAAACTCTGTGAACACAAACCAACCATGCTATCCTACCAGAAATAACATTCCATACTTAACAAAATCGATGAAACTCCCAACAGAGATTGTTTTAATGAAAATTGGGCACTATGCCCAAAAACCAACTCGGAACTCAATACCCGAAAACAAGTCCAGAAGCCTAGGGACCCGAACCAAAGGTCCCTCTAGCCTAAAGTCGATATTCTGGAGCTAACAACGCTGATAGAATTCCCATCCGAGGCCGTCTTCTCTGAATCTTGACCAAAGTCAACCATACAAGCCTAATTGGCCTGAAAACACAAAAACCAAGACAAAACCAGACAGAGAACTCCCAGACCCCGATTAATGGTCCCACTAGGAAAAAATCCCCATTACGGAGCTAATGGAACTGTTAGAATTTGATTCTGAGCACGTTTACCAAGAAAGTTGACCAACGTCAAAGATTTTTCTAAGTTCAAGCTCTAAAACAGAGAAATGGCCATAATGACCTAACAAACAGCCCAGGTACTGAACCATCAGTCTTGGCAAGTCATAAATGACTTGTAGCCGCTGCGAAAAGCTTGAAATACAGAAAAAGCATGAAAAGTAGAAAATGACCTTGAGGGACATTACAACATCCACTACTAAAAGGACTTTCATTCTCAAAAGTTAGAGAAAGGGTAGTACCTGAAGACTCAAAAAGGCGATCTTGAAATACAGAAAAAGCATGAAAAGTAGAAAATGACCTTGAGGGACATTACAACATCCACTACTAAAAGGACTTTCATCCTCAAAAGTTAGAGAAAGGGTAGTACCTGAAGACTCAAAAAGGCGAGAATAGCGGGTCTACATGTTGGTTTCAATCTCCCAAGTATCCTCCTCGACAGGATGATACCGCCACTGAATCTTTATTGAAGGAATCTCCTTGGGCATCAACTTCCTTCCCTGCCTGTCCAAAATAGCAACAGACTCCTCCTCAAAGGCTAGAGACTCATCTAACTGAACTAAATCCCACTGAAGCACGTGAGACTCATTAGGAATGTACCAACCCATCATAGAGACATGAAAAATTGGGTGAACATTGGAAAGAGCAGGAGGCAAGGCCTACTCATAAGAAACCTCCCCAATACGATGAAGGATCTCAAATGACCCAATAACCTAAGACTAAGCTTACCCTTCCTCCCGAACCTTATCACGCCCTTCATGGGCAATACCTAAAGAAACATACAATCACCAACCATGAACTCTAGATCTCAAACTCTCCGGTCAGCATAACTCTTCTTCCTAATCTGGGGAGTGCAAAGTCTCTCCTGAATGACCCGAACTCTATCCATAGAATCATGAAGCAATTTGGTACCCCACGGCCTAACCTCGAAAGCATCAAACTAACCCACTGGAGATCTGCACCGCCTACCATACAAAGCCGCGAATGTAGCCATCTGAATGCTGGAATGATAACTATTATTATATGCAATCTCTGCCAAAGCTAAGCACTGGTCCCACTGACCCTCAAAATCAATAACATAGGCTCGCAACATATCCTACAGAACCTGAATAGTGCGCTTTAATTGACCGTCTACCTGCAGATGAAAAGCAGTGTTGAGCTCAACTCTAGTACCTAACTCTCTCTGAATAGACCTCCAAAAATGCAAAGTGAACTGAGTACTACGGTTGGAAATGATAGAAACTGACACATCATTCAAATGGACAATCTCACGAATGTAGATCTGAGCCAACCTCTCAGAACTGTAGAAAGACTGAACTGACAAAAAGTGAGCAGACTTCATCAACCTGTCCACAATGACCCAAATAACATCAAATCTTTGCAAGGTACATGGAAAACTAACTACAAAGTCCATAACTATCCGCTCCCATTTCCACTCCGAAATGGGTAGCCTCTAAGTCAAACCACCTGGCCTCTGGTGCTCAAACTTCACCTACTGATAGTTCAAGCACCTAGACACAAAAGCTGAAATATCTCTCTTCATCCCATACCACCAGTAGTGCTGCCTCAAGTCACGATATATCTTAGCTGTCCCGGGATGAATTGAATATCTAGAATAATGAGCCTCCTCTGAGATCAGCTAACCAGGTCACTAACTCTAGGAATGCAGATACGACCCTTGATCCTCAAAATACCCTATTAATCTAAGGCTTCCTTCTTAGCCTTACCGCTCAACACCTTGTCACAAATGATCCTCAACCTTGCATCATCAAATTGTTGTTCCTAAATCTGCTCTAATAAGAAAGATCTAGCCTCAACACAAGAAAGAATATGGCCCAGCTCAGAAATATCAAGTCTAACCAACTTGTTAACCAAGGACTAGATGTCCCAAGCTAAAGGTCAATCCTCTGTTGCTAAGAAGGCCAAGCTACCCATACTCACTGCCTTCCGGCTCAAGGCATTCGCTACCACATTTGCTTTACCCGGATGATGAGAAATCAAGATGTCGTAGTCCTTCAGTAACTCCAACAACCTACACTACCTCAAATTTAGATCCTTCTGGCTGAAAATGTACAGAAGACTACGATGGTTAGTGAAGATCTCACAATGCATGCCATACAGATAATGCCTCCAAATTTTCAATGCGAAGACTACCGCTACCAACTCCAAGTCATGTGTGGGATAGTTCCTCTCGTGAACCTCCAAATGTCTGGAAGAATAAGTAATAACTCAGCCCTGGTGCATCAACACATAACCCAAACCAATACCTGAAGCATCACAATACACGGTAAACCCCTAACCCTCGACTGGAAGAGTAAGAATCAGAGCTGAAGTCAATAAGGCCTTGAGCTTTAGAAAGCTCACCTCCCACTCATCTGACTACTGGAAGGGAACATTTTTCTAAGTCATTCTAGTCAATGAAGCTGCTATAGAAGAAAACCCCTCCACAATCCGTCTATAGTAACCAACCAACCCGATGAAACTACGAACCTTGGTAGGAGAAGTAGGCCTAGCCCAATCATGAACTGCTGCAATCTTTGCTATATCTACCATAATCCTATCTTTGGACACTACGTGCCCTAGGAATTTCACAAACTCAAGCCAAAACTCACACTTAGTGAATTTGGCATATAACTAATGGTCTCGCAAGGTCTGAAGTACAATTCTAAGATAATGCTCATGCTCATCTCTACTCCTCGAATATATCAGAATGTCATCAATGAACACAATCACAAAAGAGTCAAGGTAAGCACTGAACTCATGGTTCATGAACTCCATGAATGCTGCTAGGGCATTAGTCAATCTAAAAGACATGACTAGGAACTCATAATGGCTGTATCGAGTCCTAAATATAGTCTTTGGGATGTCCGCAGCCCTAATCCTCAACTCGTGATAACCAGACCTCAAGTCAATCTTAGAGAATACCGCTGCACCCTATAGCTGGTCAAAAAATCATCAATATGCGACATCGGATATCTGTTCTTAACTGTCACCTTATTCAGCTACCTATAGTCAATACACAAACTCATGGACCCATCCTTCTTCTTTACAAATAGAATTGGAGCACCCCACGGAGACACACTAGGCCGGATGAACCCCCTACTCAACAGATCCTAGAGATGATCCTTAAGCTCCTTCAACTCGTCTAGTGTCATCCGATATGGAAGAATAGAAGTAGGTCGAGTGTCCAGCTCAACATCAATACCAAATTCAATGTCACGATCAAAAGGAAAACCCAGAAAATTAGAAGGAAACACATCCAAAGACTCACAAACCACAGGAACTGACTCAAGTGAAGGTGTGGTGGCACTAGTATCACGGACGTAGGCAATATAGGTTAAGCACCCCCTTCTAACCAACCGCTATGCGCTCATGAAAGATATAACTCCCCTCGGCATGTGGCTATTGACACCTTCCATACTGTAGTAGGGATACCAGACATCCATAGAGTAACGGTCTTGGTGAAGCAATCCAAGACTGTATGATAAGGAGACAACCAATACATGCCTAAGATCACGTTGAAATTAATCATATCTAGAACGATCAAGTCTACCCACGTGTCATACTCCAGGATAGTCACCACACAAGCCCAATACACCTGATCCACTACTAAAGAATCTCCTACTGGTGTAGATACACACAAGGGCGCAGGCAATGACTCACAAGCAGACTCCAGACGAGTAGCATAATAAGCAGGTACATAGGAGAATATACACCAAAGATCAAACAAAGCAGAAGCAGAGTGATGACAAATGGAGATTGTACCTTTAATGACAACATTTAAAGCCTCGGTCTGTCCGGCCCAGAACTACATACATGTGGCCCCGACCACCACAAACACCTGATCTACCATACTGAGGACCACCTCTAGCATCATGGGGACCACCTGTACTACTCTATGCACCACCTATGGCTGGTGGTGCTAGAGCCCTAGGGCCTAAACCATCTGATCATGTTGGATGTGGTGCAGTATTGATGGGCACTCTCTAGCAAAGTGGCCTATCTCACCACACTCATAACAACCTCAGCCAAACGTACCCCGTTGTGAAGACTCGGCTAAATTAGAATGACTGCTACAACCTGTGGACCCTAATTGAGCACCTCATGGAGCAGGAACAATACTGTGGCTACTCTGACCCTCAGCAATCTGTAATGCTGTCTGAATAGGCTGGCTAGGTTGGAACCCTTACTGGTGCTGAACTCTACCAAAGTAGCCTCTACCATGGGACTGTGAACTATTGAAACTGCCCTAATGGTGGGACCTCTTATTGATGCCCCTTGGGCCTCACAAAGTATGCCCTTAATAGTGCGGGCATGATCTACTACCTCCAGAAAGGACTAGACTGATGCTACTATACCCTCTGTAGCCAAGAAAAGTTGCAAAGTCAAACCTCGAACAAAGCAACATACTCTCTCATGCTCGGTGGGTAGAATCATAGTGGCATGCCTAGCCAACTGATGGAAGAAAACCTCATACTCAGAATCAGACATGGATCCCTGCTCCAACCCAGAGAACTGATCTATCAACCGCTATCTCATTCTATGTGGTACATACTTCTCCAGAAAAGTTGCAGAGAACTTAGCCCAAGTGAGCAGAGGTGACCCATCTGGCCTGCAAGCTACATATGACCTCCATAACTATTTCTCTGGACCATCCAGATAAAACACAGTGTAATCTACTCCATGCTACTCAACTAACCCTAAATTATGCAATCTCTCCTGGCAGATAGACAAAAACTTGTGCGCATCCTCACTAGATGCACCAAAAAACCTCGGGAAGACCTAATCTCAGAAACTTACCAAGCATCTTCTGCTCCTCAGAAGATATAACTGGCCCGACTGGAATAGGTGGAATAACTGTAGGGATCGGTAATACCTCCAACCTGGGAGCCACTTCAGTAGGCTGTGCTCCTGAACCCTGAGTCGCTGCGTAGGATAAAATGTGAGCCTCGTCTCTAACCTAAGAACCAATCAGAGTACAGGGTAAAGCTGCTGGTGGAGTCATACCCTTGACAAACCCAAGTAACTGAACCAAGGTGTCCTGTAGCATTGGAGTATCTATGAAACCTGTCGGATGCTAGGCTGGCCCCATACCCTCCGACTTATAATGTACCTCCTCAACCCTAACCTCATGCTCTGGTAATGGTACCCTAAACTGGGGCCGAGCTGGCGCCACAGCCTGACCCCTACCTCAAGCTCTAGGTCGACCTCTACCCTGTCCTTTAACTGGGTCTCTAACTACAGGTGCAGGGGCCTCATCCTCACCCGCTGCTGATCTCATCCGAACTATCTGAGAAAGAGTAAAACCAAGATACTTAGAAGTCGCTCAAGTCAAGGAAGAACAATAAGGAATCAGACAAGATGGAATATTTCCTAGAAATGTCCTATAGCCTCTCACAAATTGGATACAAACATTATTGTACTGATCAATGAGACTTTACTAGATACTTTGCTCTTGTACTTGCGAGACCAGTGAACCTAGAGCTCTAATACCACTCTGTTATGACCCGAAATTGGGCCATGATGGCGCCTACATAACCCCTGGTAGGCAAGCCAACCCAACAACAACACAACAACAACATACCCAGTGTATTCCCACAGCGTGGGGTCTGGGGAGGGTAGAGTGTACGCAGTCCATACCACTACCTCAGAGGTGAGGTAGAGAGGTTGTTTCCGATAAAGCCAACCCAACAACGTGGAAGGTAAATAAAGCAGTTTATAATAAGGAAAACAGAAGAGATATATACAAAGGAAATAGGGCCAAGAGCATAGATACATACCAACTGTACTAAATATATAAAACTGGCCCAAAAGTGACCAAAAAGACAAAACATACACAAGAACCAACCCAGACCTGGTGTCACCGGTACAAGAGCATCTAAAGTACGGAGTAGATATACAATAAACTCTATCTATCTAAAATACAAAATATAGATAGAATGTAGAAGGAAAGCAGTAAAAATCTCCAAAATGTCGGGAGCTCACCACGATCCGAACAGTAGTTGTCCTCGAATGATAGGAGGATCAACGGGGGTGGCTCGTACTTGGTGTGGCATCAGAAAAAGATACAGAGTGTAGTATGTGTACCAAAACAATGGGTAATCAATAAGCATCATAGGTCGATCAGGCGCAGAAAGATAATATATATTATAAATTACAGAAAAGTAAGCTAAATATAGGGATCCACCTAAATCTAGTTATAAAAATGAAAACAGAACTAAACGATCCAACAGAAGGAAGTAATAACAAAATCAATCCAGGCAACCTACATTCCAAGTATGCTCAAGACAATACAATGCAATAAGGTATGATGCGATGCATAGAATGTATTAAAAGAAAAACTTGAAATAATGCATTGGGCTCCCGAAATTTAACCTCGGACTTATCAACTTATGTATCTAGAGTAAAACCTGGAATGACACATCGGGGAGCCCGAAATTGATCATTGGACTCATCAATAGAAAAGTAAACAGAGAAAAGGTTCGGAAACATCCCTCGGACCAACATAAAAGTATTATTTTTTCCTTTCCTTTCCAAAACCAGTAGTAAAACCCAAGAAAATTCCTTAAAATCCAAAATCATGGTAAATCTCAAGTTTGGAACCAAATCCTCAAAAATCTTTCCTTTCTAAACCGATAGGCATGAAAATGCAGTACGAGTATGAAATTTTCCATGTTCAGAGAGAATAGCACACAACAAGGCAAAACAGGGAAACATACCCTCCAACCAAGAGATTTGACCTAGAAACTCCGTCCAAATCCAAGTTATGACCTCGGGCCCACAATTACACATAAAACTGACAATAAGGCCAAAATAATGGAAAATAACCACGAAAACAACCAAAAGCATCTACTTTACGTCTAAAACCTCCTAAAATCATACTAAGTATTCTATGCTAGTCACAACAATACTACGATTCCTAAACTAAGGATGAAAAGAATAATTCTAATCTAATATCCGAAATGGCAAATTTAATACAAGTCACACGATTTAAGCCTATTTTTATCTATAAACCAACCTAACGTTACGGTAACATATATAATATAAAATCTAACTAGCTCACTCTAGGAAAGTAAACTGTAACCTACCTCGAGGTCGAACTGCAAACACAAACTGTCACTCGTATGCCCTCTCCTTTCAAACAACCTCAAGAAGCTGCCACGCTATCAGAAATACATTCCAGGTGTCAAAACGAGAAGAATGACACCCATATTACTATACGGAAAATTGGGCTGAAAGTTGAGTCAGAAAATGACCCTTGGGGCCCATGCAATGAAACAGAAAATAAAATTCACAATTACATTTGCAAGGGGTCAAGGAACCCATGCTCAAAAGTTGAGCGCAAACAAGACTTATTTTGGGGACCAAAATAGCCCCAAAGTCCTACTAGTTCAGGAGAATTACCAAAGAAAAACCGATGGAAAAATAACGGAATTAAGGAGAATTGTACAACGAAAAAGAGAAGAGGGATCAGAGGGGACTTACCAGACAAAGAGAAATAAATAACTAGCTTTGGAATCACAGCTTAGGAGCTTATCAATGGAGAAATTTCATAACTGTAGAGGAGAAAATGAAGTTGGCAGCTTATATAGCTGCCAGGGGTCCTTCATCGCGGTCATGAGGAACCCCACGCGATCGTGAGGAAATGCTGGCCAGACCATCACGATCGTGATGATCCAGCCACGCGATTGTGTTGAACAAGCTAGATTGGGTTCCAGCCTGCTTCATTGTGGTTGCCAGGAGCAACCCACGCGATCGTGATGGCCAGACTGGTCTGCAACACGCAATAGCAACCAAAAATATTTCAAGGCTAAAAAGTTACCTGGCGGACACTCGAGATTCATTTGGGACCCCGTGAGCACAAACCAACCATGCTACCCTACCAGAAACAATATCTTAGACTTAATGGAATCGACGAAACTCCCAATGGATATCATTTTAATGAAAAGTAGGCCCCATGCCCAAGAACCAACTCAGAACTCAATACCCCAAAACAAGTCTAGAAGCCTCGGGACCAAAACCTGAGGTCTTTCTAGATCAAAGTATACATTCATGACCCAAACCAGAGGCCCAAGGCCGTCTTCTCTGAATATTAACCAAAGTCAACCTACAAGCCTAACTGGCTGAAAACATAGAAACCAAGATAAAACCAGACCAAAAACTCCCAGACCCTGACCAAGGGTCCCACTAGGCCAAAATCCCTATTCCAACGCTAAAGGAACAGTCAAAATTTGATTTTGAGCATGTTTACCAAGAAAGTTGATCGAAGTCAATGATTTTTCTAAGTTTAAGTCCTAAAATAGGGAAATGGCCATAACAACCTAACGAACGGCCCGAGTACTGAACTGTTAGTCCTAATAAGTTATAAATAACCTGTAGCCGTTGCAGGAAAGCTTGAAATACGGAAAAAGCATGAAAAGTAGAAAATGACCTGGAGGGTCATTACAATATTCATGCTGCAGATTATCAGGTAGACAGTATTCCTCATTGCATATGATCGAGTTCAGCTTATGGTTGGTACACTCTGGTCTTTTCGAAGTTGTCATGTCTGGATTCTTCTTTAGCTTTATATTGGTAATGGGTATATCGAGGCCCCATCCTGACTCGTGATTAATAGTTTTAATATTAGAGGCTTGTAAATATCTATTGTGGGTATGGAAGTCAGATACGGCCTGGCTGGCCTTGTATTATCTTTTTATTATATTTGAGTTTGTTGCGTTGCGTTGAATTTGGTTAGCTTGGCCTTAATGGCCCACCAATGTTATTTGGTTCAATTTCTATTAGTTTTCTCGATTGAGTGTGGCACTGGGTACCAGTCGTGCCTCCTCGTATTTGGGGCATGACACAAACAATGAAGTTTGCCCTAGTTTTCATGGAAAACCCACTTCTTGAAGCTCTAGAATTGAATAGAATAATGAGACAAATAACTCAAAAAGCTGCAGGACTTACAGGTATACTGTCCCATTTTCTCAATGCGATGAGGATCGACTTATTGTGATGGACCATCGTGATAAGACATCCTTTATTACTATGAACAATAATTTCAAAACACGGTGTTCTCGCTCCCAGGCCCTTATTTCACCACACACATTATTGTTTAGACACCACAAATTATTTACAATGCGGCAACTATCATATTCAAAGTTCTATGACTCTGATTCTTGTCACAAAACTTTCTAAGAAACCCTATGGTAGTTGGCTACCCTAAAATAGAAACCATAATACCACTCGACATCATACAAAACACAAATCACCTCTAAGGCCACAAACACTATATTGTCATCTAAGCTCACCCTAGCCTGAGATTTTTAATTCTCACCTTAGAAATTTTCTAGCCGGATACTTATGCCTTACTTCAGTGTAACGATGGAACATGTCAGTACACTCCATGTATATCACATTGTGATGTCAGTGACTAGATAACTCCCCCTAAATTATCTATGTTGTTTTTTCCTTCTTTAAACTTTATTTTTATGCTAAAGATTATCTCTTATTCCTCATGATACATCTATAGAACTATGGTAAGTCCTTCTTTTCATGTGTCTTCTCATACTTCTATTGTGTTGTTTATGATTTATCATACGATTGCTATTCAATAATACTCATGTCCATTTTGTCAGGAGCGTTGCATTTCACAATGTACGTTCAAATCTTTCGGGAAATAAAATTCCACGAAAGGCATTTTCCCTCACTCTTAGTTATCATCAGTGATCCCCGCTTGCTATTTGGGGTGTTTTAGTTATGTCTTATGTATACAACTATTTTGGGTATGTTGGGGTCTTGTCTCAACAGTTCTACTTTTATTGATATATTTTAGAGGTTTCGTATACTATGCTACTATAACACCCCAGAACTCAGACCAGTCTTTAAATACCTTGAACTCAGAAAGAACTCAGAAAATTCCATCTCCAGTCCGGCCCCACAGGCTGAACCATGGGCATCATGGACATGACGGTCCATCGAGGTCCCCGTGGGAAGAGCCCAAAGGCTCTATCAGCTTACCTAAGCCAAACAGGGGTCCCTATGAGCATCGAAGGTCCAACGGGCCATGGGGAAGCCCATGGGAAACCACTAGTGCCCCTCCCAAGTCTCTTCAGCCCCGACGGGCAATCACCACGACCGTCGTGGACGCGATGGGCTGTAAGAGCCATCATAAGGACTATCCAGAGAACTAGCTCCAGTCTTCCCTATTATGATGCCCTGGCCAATGGGCCATCTCAGGTCCGATTCTTGTCGGGTGGCCCATCCGGCGAAAGATTTTCTATAATTTCTGTTTTAAGTTGGAGGAATTTAGGTCTTTTCCAAATTCTATTAACTCTGATCCTAAGTTGTTTTGGGAGTAATTAAAGGGTTTTTACTCTTTTTCCCTCATTACTCTTAAAATAAATTGACATTTAGCAGTTTCAAACAAGAAAAGAAGTGTATCCTCTCAAGAACAACCAGGAGGGTTTTCTTCAAGTTCAGCCCAAAATCCAAAGGTTCAACCGTATAATCTTCTTACATGTATGTGGGATTACATCAATGGGTTCCTTTTACCCATTGAGTCCCTAGATTCAACTTAGTTCTTTAGATTTCAACTAGTTCTTCAGACCTAGGGTTCCTAAATTTTCATGAACTCAGTGCAATTCAGATTCTATTGCTTGTATGATATTGTTTACATGTTTTCTTGGGAACCTAGGATAACTATATGTACAAAACCCAGTAACCCTAGCATATGTTGATTTTCAATACTCTTGATATATACTTGCTAATCAGATAATTCCATCAGTATGCTTCAGAATTAGAATGTTATCAGCTCCAGTATTATTATTGCATTCTTAGATGATTATCAGTATTTGAGCTATCTAGCACTTCAGATTGCATTTATTGCTCATACATTCAGTTGGGAGTAGACTTAGTACCGAGCGGATGAAGGGATGAAGGCTCTGCTGCTAGATTTAGGCTGAGACCTTTAGTAGCATTCCCTAAGTCCCAGAATAATGGCACCACCTTAGGTCAGAAAGGGGTCAGCTATCAGCTTTAGGCTGGTTACCCTTGTCCCTTGTGGACATCAGTTTAGTGGATCCATGTTAGATTTGTTTGTACTCTTGGAAAGGTATGAACACCCTCCCATACAGGGTTACAGATTGGCCCCACAGTTAGCTCAGTTTGGGGTATGTCGGTAAATAGTAGCTCCCACAGTCAGACACATGTTGCATTAATCATGTACTTAGTATGTATTTCAGTTGTTCAGTTCACTTCTGCATGCTATAGTACACATGATTAGTTATATGGTCATTGTATTCAACTTATCCTTCAGTTCATGTTTCAGTAGGTATTTCCATGTTCAGTATTCATGTTTTACAGCTTTGCATATGTCCCGCATGCTTAGTACATTTGAATTATTGTTGCATACTTTTGTGCTACATCTTATCACGATGTAGGTTCAGGCGTTCAACATCCAGACCGCACTTAGTTTGACTTCCAGTCCTTATTCAGCAGCTTCAGTGGTGAGTCCTCATAGTTCGAGGATGATAGATATGCTTTCATTTCAGTCTTATATTTCAATTTTCAGACTTTTAGAGTTAGCTGGGAGCTTGTCTCAGCAACTCACTTCAGTTAGAGGCTTTCCGACATAGACCAGATTCAGCTATCGAGTTGTTAGTGTTGTTTTTTAGACATCATTATACTCTTATATATATTTTATATTCATACATATTTAGGCTTCTTTCCCATCTCAGATATTTAAATGCTTTCAATTTTCCACACAGTTCAGGTTTTATTAGAAAATTGTCTAGTCATGCCCGATCATGGGTTAGCTTGGGTCACTTATGAAACTAAGCACCGTGTTACGTCTAGGGGTAGCCTCGAGGTGTGAAAAACTTGGTATCAAAGCACTTGGTTCAAGTGTCCTAGGGTGTCTAAAAGCTGCATTGAGTAGAGTCTTGTTCATGGGTGTGAAGTGCGCCATATTATGGGAGAGAAGCTATAAGACGTCAGTAGGAACAACTTCCATTCTTTCTTTTCCAGCTCGTGCTATGGAGTATGAACTCTATTTAATCTCCTTCTAACTCATGCTCTATGCATTACAGAAAATGCCTCCCAGAAGAGCCAATGCAAGAAATCAGCAGGCACCAGCAGCTCCAGCAGACCCTTTGAATGAGCAAGTCACTCATGTTGAATTCAGGGCTGCATTTCAGGTACTTGCTCAGGCCATGATCACTCAGGTCAACTAGAAGGCTGCGGCACCAGCTTCACCTCAGACCAATACTGCTGTAGCTAGAATTTGAGACTTCACTTGGATGGACCCTCTAGAATTTCATGGGTCCAAGTTAGAAGAGGATCCATAAGAGTTTCTTGACGACATCCAGAAGGTGATAGATATTATGGGTGTCACTCCAGTTGAGAGTGCAGATTTAGCCCCTACCAGCTGAAGGGTGTGGCTTATACTTTGTACCAGCAGTGGAAGGAATCCTGTTGTGCTAACATAGGTCCAGTGAATTGGAACCACTTCAAGACTTCCTTTTTGGATAGGTTCTTCCTACTTGAGCTCAGGGAAGCCAAGGTTCAAGAGTTCATAAACTTGAAGCAGGATGATATGAGTGTGAAGGAGTACACACTTAAGTTTACTCAGTTGTCTAAGTACGCTCCGGCAATAGTAGCTGACTCGAGGGCCCGTATGAGTAAGGTCTGTATCTGGTGTGTCCGATGATTTGGTCAAGGAGTGCAAGACTGCTATGCTGGTTCAGGAGATGGATTTTTCTAGGTTGGTTACTTATGCTCAGCAGATCAAGGAGGAGAAAGTCAAAGCGAGGGGATGAGGCAGTAAGAGAGATAGAATATGTGACTTTAGTTACTCTCAACAGAGGTCAGAGGGTGGGAACCTGAAGAAACCTTGCCAAACAAATTTTGATAATGAGGCAAAACCTATTTTTGGTAAAAAGATATTTATGGAAACTAACTATAAAAGGTAGTATCCATATCAAAGAAGGAAAGGTTAGAAACGTTTGATGATCAAACAAGGAAAGAAAAAGAGTATCAAAGAGGTGCGTAGCAGTGTCCAAGTCCAACAAAGAGAGGACTCCAAGTGAGAGACCAACTCCTATAAGGAAAGGACTGCCTTTCCCTATCAAAGTGAGGAGAGCTTAAGACTTATATAAAATCATTAGAGAAAAGAAGAATTCAAACACCTATTGCACAAAGTTGAGAAGGAGTATTTTCTAGCAATAGAGATCTCATGTAAGCTATTCCAAAAGAAAACACAAGAGTGAGTTATTCTTAGTACAACACTGCATGGTTGTTAGGACAAAGAGTGTGTGTTTGTGAGGCTTGTTACAAGAAGTGGGTTTGGATTCTTGAGAGAGAGAGAGAGAGAGAGAGAAAGAGTTAGAGAGTTTCTGAGAAGAAACAATAAGAGTTTATTGTTTGAGGCTAGGTACTAGAGTTAGTTCCTTTGATTATTGAGTTGTAATTATAAAACTTAAAGTTGTGAGTAAAGGTAAGTTCGTGAGTTTTTACTCTTGGAGTTAGGGGGTTTTCCATATAAATTTGGTGTGTTAATTTACTTACTGCTTTAAGTGGAATTGTGTTAAGGACGTGGTTCCTAAGATAAGTAGTGGGCACAAACTGTCTTCAATTGGTACCAGAGTAGGTATTTTTGTTAAAGGTTAACACCTGAAAAGGATCCAATGGCTGCCCCTCCAACCGCTCAGGAAGGCTCCTCTCAAACAAAACCTCCACTGTTTAATGGAAAGTACTATGGCTAGTGGAAGAATAGAATGATGGACCATCTCATGGGTGAAAGTGCTGACTTATGGAGTATTGTTCTGGATGGACCCACTATACCTATGAAGGCAACTGAGGAAGGGAAGGAACCAGTCCCTTAGGATAGGAAGGAATGGAATGTTGCAGACAAGATAGCCATTCAAAACAATGCTAAAGCCAAAAAGATCTTGATCTGTGGTATTGAACCTGATGAATATAATAGAATCTCCTCTTGTCAAGATGCTAAGAAAATATGGGACACACTTCAAACTGCTCATGAAGGCACTACTGCTGTAAAGAAGGCTAAGATAGACAATCGTAACAAATAGTATGAGCTCTTCAGAATGAAAGAAGGATAAACTATTCATGACATGCACACCAGGTTTAGAGCTATACTAAATGAAATATATTCCCTAGGGGAGAACATCCCTACAAGAAAGGCTGTCAGAAATCTTCTAAGTGTACTGCCAGAATCTTGGAAAAGTAAAATAGAAGTAATCATTGAAGCTAGAAATCTGGACACTTTGGCTATGGATGAACTCATTGGAAATCTGACAACATACGAACTAAAGAAGAATCAAGAGAAGGACATTGTAACTAAAAGGAAGGATAAATCTTTGGCCCTTAAATCCACTGAGGTTGCTAACTTAGAGGAAGAAAATCTAGCATTGGTTACCAAGAGGTTTCAAAGGATGTTTAGCAAAAGGCAAAACATTCATAAAAGGTCCCCTCAAGTTAAAGAAAAGGATGCTCAGGTGTGCCACAAGTGTGGAAGTCCTGATCACTTTATTAGATTCTGCCCTCTGTGGGCTATGGAACATGAAAAAGCTCCCACAGAAAATCCCAGATATCAGAGCAAGGACCTTACACTTCCATAACATAGGAGGATGACCTCACAAGAAGCTGACATAACTATTT
Organism: Jaltomata sinuosa; assembly: GCA_003996215.1. Classification (NCBI taxonomy): domain Eukaryota; kingdom Viridiplantae; phylum Streptophyta; class Magnoliopsida; order Solanales; family Solanaceae; genus Jaltomata; species Jaltomata sinuosa. The sequence goes on along the minus strand of QJPP01000591.1, from coordinate 15,984 downwards.
AAAAGGCTCTAGTTTCCATAGGAGATCACAATGATGACGAGTCTGATAATGAGGATCCCCATAATTTATCACTAATAGCCATAAGTGACACTGAGGGGGATTATGAAAAAGAAGAATTAGCATAATCAATCCTTGCCCTTATGGCAGGATCAGAATCTGACAATGACATTGAGTAAGAAGAGAACAGGGAAGGGAAGAGAGGAAAGAACAAGCCTTGGTATCTTGACAGTGCTTGCTCTAGACATATGACTAGAAGCAAAGACAATTTTCTCTCTCTCAGACTTTCACGGTGGAAGTGTGGCCTTTGGTAATGGAAAGACTGGTGAGATTATTGGCATAGGAAAGGTGGGAAGGTCTGACTCTCATGCAATAGAAAATGTGTACTATGTGCATGGACTGAAACATAATCTACTAAGCATCTCTCAAATGTGTGACAAAGGAAATAATGTGTTGTTTACTGCTGCTGACTATTCTGTGACAACAGTGACAAATGGAAACTTGGTGCTGAAGGAAAGAAGACACAAGAATGTGTACAAGGCTGACATTATGGACCCTCTAAAGTATGAGCTAACCTGCCTGAGTGCCATATCCAGTAGTTCACTTCTATGGCACCAAAGAATGGGACATGCAAGCTTCTCAACAATTAATAAACTAGTGACAAAAGGACTGGTATAAGGTTTGCCAAAGAATAAACTGGATGAATCCATTGTGTGTGGTGCATGTGCCAAGGTAAAACATGTGAGGTCCTCCTTCAAACCTAAATGGATAGTTAGTACTACAAAACCTCTTCAACTACTACACATAGATCTATGTGGACCCATGAGGGTTCTCAATAGAGGTGGTAAGAGATATGCATTTGTGATTTTGAATGACTACTCTAGGTTCACCTGGACACTCTTTTTGAGCTCCAAGGATGAAACTTTGAAAGTATTCCAAATCTTTGTCAAGATGGTACAAAAGAAGCTGAGCACTGACGTGTCAGGAATAAGGTCAGATCATGGCAATGAGTATGAGAACTCAAACTTCCTGGCCCTTTGTGCTGAGAATGGAATTGATCATAATTTCTCTACACCAAGAACTCCTCAGCAAAATAGAGTGGTTGAAAGGAAGAATAGATCTCTAGAAGAAATGAACAGGACTATGCTAATAGCCAGTGGTCTTCCAAAGAGCTTCTGGGCTGAGGCACTAAATACAACTTGCTACTTACTAAATAGGTTCATGATCAGGGCTTTGCTAGACAAAATACCTTATGAACTGCTCAAAGGGAGAAAGCCAAATCTAACTTACTTGAGACCTTTTGGCTGTAAATGCTATATTCATAACAATGGGAAGGATGCTCTAGGAAAGTTTGATGCCAAAAGTGATGAATGCATATTCTTGGGGTACTCCTCACAAAGTAAAGCCTATAAAGTATTCAACAAAAGAACAAGTTATGTGGAAGAGAGTATCTATGTGATATTTGATGAAGAAGATAGTGAAAGTAAGTCCTGTGATGATGACACCAGGATTGGACTAGTTGATGAATCTGATGATGACCATGATTAAGAGGCTCTCAGAAATAATTCCCCAACTGAAGAACAAAAAGAGGTGCAGGATTCAGGGGGAACCACTCATAAAGAAGATCCTGCTTATCACTTAGATGCACTAGGACCCTCATAACCTATGGCTGGAAGAAACTGGAAACACAAGAGCTCACACCCCATTGAAAATATTATTTCTTTTATGAACTCAGGCATGCAAACTAGGAATAAGGTGAGGAATTTGGGTGCTTACTCAGCCTACCTGTCACTAATAGAGCCTAAGAATATCAAAGAAGCCCTGCAAGATGCTGATTGGATTATAGCAATGCAAGAAGAGCTAAACCAATTTGAAAGAAGGAAATATGGCACCTGGTTCCCAAACCTGCTGACAGAACCAGTATTGGGACAAGATGGGTGTTCAGGAACAGGTTGGATGATCAAGGAGTAGTGACTATAAATAAGGCCAGACTGGTGGTACAAGGCTACAATCAAGAAAAAGGTATTGACTATGATGAAACATGTGCTCCTGTGGCCCGGATGGAAGCAATAAGGATGTTGATTGCCTTTGCCTCTCATATAGAGTTCAAACTATTTCAGATGGATGTGAAAAGTGCATTCTTGAATGGATATCTAGTGGAGGAAGTATATGTAGAACAACCCCCAGGGTTTGAAAGTTTTGAGCTACCTGAGCATGTCTACAAACTAGACAAAGCCTTGTATGGACTAAAGCAAGACACAAGAGCATGGTATGATAGACTGTCCTCTTTCCTATTGGAACATGACTATGTAAGAGGGAAGACAGACAATAATTTATTTATCAGAAGACAAGGAAGCAATATCCTCATTGTGCAAATATATATGGATGCCATAATATTTGGAGCTACTGATGATGTGTTGAGCAAAGAGTTTGCATCCTTAATGAGCAGTGAATTTGAAATGAGCATGATGGGTGAGCTGACATTTTTCTTAGGACTACAAATACATCAAACCATGACTGGGACCTCTATTCACCAATAAAAGTATGTCAAAGAACTTCTGAAGAAATTTGAGATGGAAGGGGCTAAGACTAATGACACTCATATTACTACCACTACAAAGCTAGATAAAGATGATGTTGCAGTGGCTGTTGCTGATACAAAATATAGAGAAATGATAGGATATCTTCTATACCTCACTGCAAGCATGCCTGACATTGTGTTTAGTGTGGGGTTATGTGCTAGGTTCCAATCTTCCCCCAAGGAGTAGGCTGTGAAAAGGATCCTAAGGTATCTTAAAGAAACTCAAGGACTGGTTCTTTGGTATCCCGCAGGTGACTCTTTTGATCTTATTGGCTATACTGATGCTGACTATGCTGGCTACTTGGTGGATAGAAAGAGTACCTCTGGTATGGCACACTTTTTGGGATCATGTCTTGTATCTTGGGCTACAACAAAACATAACTCTATTGCACTATCAACTACTGAGGCTAAATATGTAGCTGCTGCTTCCTGTTGCTCTCAGTTGCTCTAGATCAAGCAACAGATCAGTGATTACGGCATAAATCTTAGGTGCATTCCCATATTTTGTCAAAACACCAGTGCAAATAACATGACCAAGAATCCTGTCCAGCACAAGAGAACCAAGCACATTGATGTGAGACATCAGTTTCTCAGAGATTGTGTTGAAAAAGGACTGATTAAAATGATGCCTTGTGGATTAGATGAACAAATTGCAGACATATTTACTAATGCTCTGGGAAGAGAAGAATTTGAAAAGAATAGGTTGGCCCTTGGGCTGATCAACCAGCTGTAATTCCTGACAAGGAAGGAGAGCCTCTCTCAAAGAAAGATGAGAGGGCAATGTGGGAGAAGAATGAATAATGGTGAGTATATGGCACTGCTAGGATCTGAGGACTTCATATCATCCTTGATAAAGAAGAAACTTCATAAAAGGGCATGGATAGCACTCACAAATCTGATTCTCAAGGGGCCACCTATTCAGGGGGATATAAAAGCTGATCTTGAGGAGATTGCTCAACTGATGCCACTATTTTTCTTACTTTTTTAATGATGTCAAAAGGGGGAAGAGTGTGTTATTGAGTATGTTAGATCAAAATTCTCATGATGCTAACCTTTTGAAAATGAGTTCCCACTGCAACAAAAATAGGATAGAGTTTGCCATCATCAAAAAGGGGGAAATTGAAGAAACCTTGCCAAACAAGTTTTGATAATGAGGCAAAACCTATTTTTGGTTAAAAGATATTTATGGAAACTAACTATAAAAGGTAGTATCCATATCAAAGAAGGAAAGGTTAGAAACGTATGATAATCAAACAAGAAAATAAAAAGAGCATCAAGGAGGCGCGTAGCACTGTCTAAGTCCAACAAGGCGAGGACTCCAAGTCGGTGACCAACTCCTATATGGAAAGGACCGAATTTTCCTATCAAAGTGAGGAGAGCTTGAGACTTATATAAAAGCATTAGAGCAAAGAAGAATTCAACCACCTATTGTACAGAGCTGAGAATGACTATTCTCAAGCAATAGAGATCTCAAGCAAGCTATTCCAAAAGAAGACACAAGAGTGAGTTGTTCTTAGTACAACCCTACATGGTTGTTACGACAAAGAGTGTGTATTTGTGAGGCTTGTAACAAGAAGTGGGTTTGGCTTCTTGAGAGAGAGAGAGAGAGAGAGAGAGAGAGAAAGAGTTAGAGAGTTTGTTGAGAAGAAACAATAAGAGTTTATTATTTGAGGCTAGGTACTAGAGTTAGTTCCTTTGATTATTGAGTTGTAATCATAAAACTTGAAGTTGTGAGTAAAGATGAGTTCGTGGTTTTTGACTCCTGGAGTTTGGAGGTTTTCCATATAAATTTGGTGTGCTAATTTACTTACTTCTTTAAGTGGAATTATGCTAAGGACCTGGTTCCTGAGATAAGTAGTGGGCACCAACTTTCTTCATAACCGCTCTCAGTTTTGATAAAAATCTTCAACTCCAGCCCCATCCTCTACTAGTGCTCCAATACCTAAGTTCAGGCAGGACCGACGAGATAGGGCGCCAGGCTCTAAGTCCCAAGGTAGTGTCACTGGAGGACACACCCAACCGGTTTGCAAAAAGTATGGTAGAAACCACCTTGGGGAGTGTATGGCACGCAGAAGAAATTATTTTGGGTTTGGCAAGCTAGGTGACAGAATGATTGATTGTCCAGTAGTTTCTTAGAAGGGCAAGGATGTCCGCCCATCGAATCAGGCCAGTTTTACAGCAACTCCAGTGGGTTACCCCACTCAGTAGGGTGCCTCATCTGGTACAGATGGTGGTCAGTGCCATAACAGGTTGTATGCCCTTCTGACTCGACAGGACCAGGAAGATTCTCCCGATGTGGTCACGGGTACGTTACAAGTCTTCTATTTAGATGTTTATGCATTGTTAGACCCAGGAGCTACACTTTATTTTGTAACTCCTTATATAGTAGTAAATTTTGGTATCAATCCATAAATCCTCCTAGAACCCTTCTTAGTCTCTACTCCAGTTGGTGATCTAATTATAGATAGACGGGTATACAGGAATTGCCCTATCACAGTTTCTCAGAAAGTCACCTCAGCCGATCTTGTAGAGTTAGAAATAACTAACTTCGATATCATCCTAGGCATAGATTGGTTACATTCCTGTTATGTATCAGTCGATTGCAGAACTAGGGTCATTCGGTTCCAATTTCCAAACAAGCCAGTCTTAGAGGTAAAGAGTAGTACCTCAGTGCCTGTAGGTCGATTCATCTCTTACCTTAAGGCCAGAAAAATAATTTCCAAAGGGTGTATCTATCATCTTGTTCAGGTTAAGGATTCAAACTTCATAACCCCACCTCTTGAGTCAGTACCAGTGGTGAATGAATTCCCAGGAGTGTTTCCAGAAGATCTTCCCAGAGTTCCTCCTGAAAGGGAAATCAACTTCGGAATAGATCTTCTTCTAGATACCCAGTCTATTTCGATTCCTTCTTACAGAATGGCTCCAGTTGAGCTTAAGGAATTGAAAGAATAGTTGAAATACCTTCTAGATAAGGGCTTCATTAGACCCATTATCTCTCCATGGGGTGCTCCAGTACTCTTTGTGCGTAACAAACAAGGTTCTCTCAGGATGTGCATCGACTATCGTTAGTTGAACAAAGTCACAATCAAGAATAAATATCCCATCCCTAGGATTGATGACTTATTCGAATAACTCTAGGGTGATAGTTGCTTCTCTAAGATAGACTTTAGATCCAGCTATCATCAGCTCAGAGTCAGAGATTGTGACATTCCAAAGACAACCTTTATAACTCGGTATGGTCACTACAAATTTGTAGTTATGTCTTTTGGACTGACGAAGCATCTTTTATGGATTTGATGAACAAAGTGTTCAAGAAGTATATATACTTGTTCGTCATTGTCTTCATCGATGATATACTCATATATTCACAGCAAGGATGAACATGCAGACCATTTGAGAGTGGTGTTACATACTCTCAAAGATTACCAGTTATTTACCAAGTTCAGTAAGTGTGAATTCTGGTTGAAGTTAGTTGCTTTCCTTGGTCATGTTGTATCTAGTGAAGGCATCTGAGTTGATTCTCAAAATGTTGAGGTAGTAAAGAACTATCCTAGACCCACCTCTCCGACAGACATCAGAAGTTTCTTAGGTTTGGCTTGTTACTACAGGAGATTTGTTGAAGGATTTCTGACCATAGCTGCCCCATTGACCAAGTTGACTCAGAAGAAGGTCAAGTTTCAGTGGTCAGATGAGTGTGAGAAAATCTTCCTAGAATTGAAGACTCGGTTGACTATAACTCTCATTTTGACTCTACCAGAGGGTTCAGATGGCTATATGGTTTATTGTGATGCATCCAGGGCCGGTCTGGGATTTTTTTGATGCAGCAGGGTAAGGTCATAGCTTATGCTTCCAGACAGCTTAAGGTCCATGAGAAGAACTACCCGACTCATGACCTTGAGCTTGCAGCTATTGTGTTTACTCTAAAGATTTGGAGACAATACTTGTATGGTGTCCATGTAGATGTGTTCATAGATCATAAGAGCCTCCAGTATGTGTTCACCCAGAAAGAGTTGAATCTTCTTAAGAGAAGGTGGCTTGAGTTCCTCAAATACTATGATATGAATGTGCTCTACCATCCAGGTAAGGCCAATGTAGTGGTTCATGCCCTCAGCAGACTGCCCATGGGTAGTGTGTCACATATTGAGGAAAAGAAGAAAGAATTAGTCAGAGATGTTCATAGGCTTTCCCGTTTAGGAGTTTGCCTTATGGACACGACAAATGGTGGTGTGATAGTCCAGAATAGGTCCAAATCTTCATCGGTGGCAGAGGTTAAAGAGATATAAGATAGTGATCCCATACTGCTCCAGTTGAAAGGTGCAGTTCATCATCAGAGGGTAGAGGTTTTCTCTCAAGGGGAAGATGGTGTGCTTCGCTACCAGGGTCATTTATGTGTACCTAATGTGGCTTATGAGTTAGAGTTGCCAGCAGAATTAGCATCGGTTCATCCAATTTTCCATGTATCATTATTGAACAAGTGTGTTGGTGATCCAACATCGATTGTGCACTTAGAAAGTATGGGTGTGAAGGATAGCCTCACCTATGAGGAGTTTCCAGTTGAAATTCTTGACCGTCAGGTTCGTAGGTTGAGAAATAAGAAAGTTGCTTCGGTGAAAGTTTTATGGAGGAATCAGTCAGTTGAGGGAGCTACTTAGGAAGCAGAAGCAGACATGATGGCCAAGTATCCTCACCTCTTTCCTTGCAACCTAGTTTCAACCTGAGGAAATAGTTCCTATGGAGTCCCTCAGTTTCCTCTTATGCATGTCAGTCTCAGTACCATGTTTTCCTAGTTATTCCAGTATTTTCAGCATGCTTTCATGTCCTTAGAACTGGACTCAATTGAATATCAGTTCCCAGTATTCAGTTGTTAGGGATTGCATATCTTTCCCTCCAAACTCAACTTAGTTTGTCTTCATTCGAGGATGAATGATCCCAAGAAGGGATATTGTAATACCCTATAACTCAGACTAGAATTTAAAAACCTAGAACTCAGAAAGAACTCAAAAAATTCCATCTCCAGTCAGACCCCACGGGTGACCCACGGGTGTCGTGGACACGATGGCGCATCAGGGTCCTCGTGGGAAGAGCCTAAAGGCTCTGTCAGCTTACCTCAGCCAGACGGGGGTCCCCATGAGCGTCGGAGGTCCAACGGGCCGTGGGGAAGCCCGTGGAAAACCACCTGCGCCCCTCCCAAGTCTCCTCAGCCCCGACAGGCAATCACCACGGCCCTTGTGGATGCGATGGGCCACGGGAGCTGTCGTGAGGACTGTCTAGAGGACTAGCCCCAGTCTGCCCTGTTCCGACGCCCTGGCCAAAAGGCCATCTCAGGTCCGATACCCATCGGGCAACCCGTCGGCGAAATTTTTTCTACAATTTCTGTTTTAAGTTGGAGGCATTCTGGTCTTTTCCCAATTCTATTAATTCCGATCCTAAGTTGTTTTGGGAGTAATCAAAGGTTTTTTACTCTTTTTCCTTCATTACTCCTAAACTAAATTGATACTTAGCAGTTTCAAAAAAGAAAAGAAGTGTTTCCTCTCAAGAACAACCAGGAGGGTTTTCTTCAAGTTCATCCCCAAATCCAAAGGTTCAACCGTAGAATCTTAATCCAGGTATGTGGGATTTCATCAGTGGTTTCCTTTCACCCATTGAGTCCCTAGATTCAACTTAGTTCTTCAGATTTCAACTATTTCTTCAGACCTAGGGTTCCTACATTTTCAGGAACTAAGTGCAATTCAGATTCTATTGCTTGTATAATATTGTTTACATGTTTTTTTGGGAACCTAGGATAAATATATGTACATAACCCACTAACCCTAGCATATGTTGATTTTCAATACTCTTGATCTATACTTGCTGATAAGATAATTCCATCAGTATGCTTTAGAATTAGAATGCTATCAGTTCCAGTACTATTATTGCCTTCTCAGATGATTATCATTATTTGAGCTATCTATCACTTCAAGTTGCATTTATTGCTCATACATTCGGTTGGGAGTAGGCTTAGTACCGAGGGGACGAAGGGATGAAGGCTCTACTATCAGCTTTAGGCTGAGACCTTTAGTAGCAGTCCTTGAGTCCCAGAACTACGGCGCAACCGCAGGTCAAAAAGGGGTCAACAGTGAGCTTTAGGCTGGTTACCCTTGTCCCTTGTGGACATCAGTTTAGTGGATCCATATCAGATTTGTTTGTACCCTTAGTAAGGTATGAACACCCTCCCATCCAGGGTTACAGGTTGGCCCCATAGTTAGCTCAGCTTGTGGTATGTCAGTTAATAGTAGCTCCCACAGTCAGATTCCTGTTGCATTGTCCATATACTCAATATGTATTTCAGTTGTTTAGTTCAGTTCAACATGTTATAGTACTCATGATTAGTTACGAAAACATATTTATTCTAATTTAGACGGATAAATGCACTGGAGTACCGATGTCTACATGGTCACTGCATTCAGCTTATCCTTCAGTTCATGTTTCAGTATGTATTTTTATGTTCAATATTCATGTTTTACAGCTTTGCATATATCCCGTATGCTCAGTATATTCGAAGTACTGACACATACTTTTGTGCTACATCTTATCATGATGTAGGTTCAGGCGTTCAGCATCCAGACCGCGCTTAGTTTGACTTCCAGTCATTACTCAACAGCTTCAATGGTGAGTCCTCATAGTTCGAGGATGATATATATATTTTCATTTCAATCTTATATTTCAGTTTTCAGACTTTTAAAGTTATCTGGGGGATTGTCCCAGTAACTCACTTCAGTTAGAGGCTTTCAGACATATATTAGATTCAGCTATCGAGTTGTTAGTGTTGTTTTTCAGACATCATTATACTCTTATATATATTTTATATTCAGACATGTTTGGTCTTCTTTCCCATCTTAGATATTTAAATGCTTTTAATTTTCTGCACAGTTCAGGCTTTATTAGAAAATTGTCTAGTCATGCCAGACCATGGGTTAGCTTAGGTCACTTGTGACACTAAGCACCGTGTTATGTCTAGGGGGTAGCCTGGAGGTGTGACAGCTACTCATGTCATATATATATTTTTGGTACTATTCTTATTGTAGTGTCATTCCCACACTCGTTTAGACAAAGGTTCATTTTTATAAAAAATGTAATTATACGAGATTATGTTATGGTCTACTTCTTATGTTTATTGCACGCATGTCTCATGTTTATAAGTTCATGTAGAGGTGGTCTATTCGGTGAAGTGAAGATATCGAGTGTCGATCCGTTCCACCAAAATTTTAGATGTGACAATTAATTAGGATTTAACATTTTTTGTCCTTAATTCTTAAAAGTAATATTTTAATTTTACCAAGAAAAACAGTAGCTTCCATGGATTTTAAGTAACATGAATACATATATACCAATTAATAATTGAGAAGCACTAGCTTTTATTTCATTAGTTTATTTTATTTCAACATATATTACTATTGTTTAAGAAAGGAGACATGCATACTAAGTACTTTCACAACATTATCAGAGATAAGAGGAAATGACTCCAACTCTATAGAATTAAAGAGTTCAAGAGGCAAATGAATCAAAGATGACCAGAAGATCAGTAAGGCTGTTATTAATCACTTAAGAAACTCTTTAACCCCAAAAATACTAGAGTCAGAATAGAGACCTTGGACTGCATCCCCTACCTTGTTACTCATGAAGATAATGAGTGGTTGACTTTAATTCTTGATGAAGAGGAAATTAAAGATGTTTTCTTTAATATGATAGTGTCACCATCTCTTCTGAACCTGATGGCTATAATGACATATTTTATCATAAGTGATGACATATATTATCAAGCATGATGGTACTAACTGTCTCGACCCAATTGATCGTGAGTGGCACCCACACTAACCCTTCGATGGGAGAACTATCCAACCCATACCTTAATCAAACACATAATCAATTTTAGAAATAATAATGTGAAAACCAACTTTAAACAAGAGTAATGGTTGAAAACTAATATAAAATCAAGTGCGGAAAATCCAACTAGCTATTACTTTCATTTAAGACCCGAAAGTCATCATACAAGAACTTTGAACATAGACAATGTATAAGATATCCAAAATACTAAGTAAACAAATAAGAAGTTCATCATCCAAAGGAAGGATAATGACCAAATTGAGGATCCACGACTGGCTTAAATGTAGTGCCCACTCTTGGATCATAAATTGCAGTCCTAGCTATAGGTGAGGTTGTGTCTGAGCCTATGGAACATGGTCTACACTCAACAAAAGAAGAGTATAGGGTAGTTGTTATACCCCATTTTAACCGAGGTCGAAACGGTGTACAACGTATTGGAAACTTCTAAATTAATTAAAGGAAGTCGCCACCTAATTAAACTTACGGTGAATTAGGACACCTATAATTAACTATGTGATTAAAGCAAATAAGGACTTCATTTTAAAGGTCTACTAAACTTAAGATTCTAAGTAAGGATTCTAACTATTCTAAAGAGAAGGTATTAAGCATTCTTTAAAATCCGCAAAATTACGGTTAACCGGCCAAACTTAGGTTTAGAAAACAATTAAAGATATTTACTTATTTTATTACCTATTTTTTAAAGAAAATATTTAACTAAAAGGTGAAGCAAGATAACATGCAAAAATAAAAGATGTGTATAAGCTATATGAAGATAGTATATAAGCAAGACGAAAATATTGATAACATATTTGAATTTTAGAAAAAGGAAGTAAAAGGCAAAGATGTTTGATACCTTAAAATATTTCTCAAAATAAATGAGAGGAAAAAAATTGCAAACACATAAATATCGTCTTGCCTTTCAAAAGTGTATTTTATCTTTCAAAAATCATTTCCTGTTCTTCAAAAAATCTGCACGTCAAAGCTTCCCAAAAAGAGACATTTTTTAGGCTAAAAATATGTCATTTTTATGCTCTTAAAACAGCTGCATTAACATCAAAAAAATGCATTTCCGGACAAAAAATCTGCACTTTCTATCTTATTTAAAAAAACAGCCTTTGCTTTAAGGAAAAATCTGCATTATTTACACCAAAAGTTTTAAATTTTTAGCCCTTAAACAAGCTATTTTGCACCTTAAAACCTGCATTTTACTCTTCGAGAAAACTGCATTTCGTGTATCAAAAGTCTACGTAAACTTGCACTTTAAAGATCAAAAAAAGAATGCATTTTTTTGGCCTCAAAAATATGCATCAAAGTTCATAAAAGGTTGCATTTTTATTCCAAAAATCTGCACTTATATGCTATAAAGAGAAATGTTTAAAAAAAATCTCAAATTGGTTGAAAGATCTAGAAAAAAGAAGAAGTTAACAAACAATTCGTATAAGATTTAGCCTTACTTATCCATTTACCTTTTTTTTGAAATAATTATGCGATCTTAAACTATAAAAGGTAGTTAAAAGAAAACAAGTGCTCTAAATATAAACTAGTTACGTTGAAGGATCGACTTAAACTAATGTCTATGAAATTATTAAAAGCAACCCAACACGTATGTTCTACGAAGCATTCACATAAGAATTAAAATGCAAAACCAAATAAATTAGTGATACAAAATACATAAGAGGAAACGTTAGTAAGTAATACAAAAAGATGATAAAGTGCGAGAATACTAAATGAGGAGAGACTGGATTCTTGATTCAAAATCGGGGTTGCTAGACACAGGCGTATAGATGCAATTTATTAATCGCTTCTCTGATTTGGGCAGAGATGGAGTCCTATTTCAACTCCAAACGCGCTCCCGAGTGTACATGTGAAACAAAGAGAAAAAAAATTAGGAACTAAGAAGTTGAAAATGAGAGAAAAATAAATTAATAAAGTATATTAGCATGGGCATATCTTCGAGTAAACAAGATCAAGGCTCATCAGCAAACATGCTCACTTCAAATTTATTTATATGGTTAATAAAAGGTCGGCTTCTGTTTGTGACAAACAATTCAATTATCCCAATGTAAGGTGTTGATTAACATTATAGAATTAGATCTCTTGATACGAAATTACAAGTTATCATTCTTAAGGAACATATTAGCTAACTCACGATCCTTTTCCTACACATAAATACAATATTAAAGCATGATACATGATAAGAAAATACGAAACAAATTAAAAGCATATTGGATAACTTACATAACATCTAACGACAAAAGATCGGTTCTTATATCCCAATAACTACGCATCTATTCGGATCCGATGGATTCTCGAGAAGAAAAGCTTCATGTATACTCATATTAAATAGATTAAGAGTGAACTTCAACAAACCTAGAAAACTTACTAATGTTTAACGATAAGGCTAAGAAAAGCAGTCCTTTTAAATAGACTAGAAAACAGATTTTTCTTTTCGCAAGAACAACAAAGTTATTCAAAATTTTGGCAAATTTTCAAATCACATGGATCAATGGCTGCTCTTTTAAAGGTTCATGATAACTCATTCTAAGCCTTTCAAAATACCATAAAGGATTTCCATAGACATGGCTCTTAAATAGACTAACTCAATTTATACTTAAACTATTAGACTAAAAAAAGGGTTATTTATATTATTTAATAACAAATTCTGAATAGTTGCTAAGAAAGTGGAAAATTACATTTGCTTACGTAGAAAAAAACAAGAAACAGAGCATCAATTTTAGCTAAAAAATGGGAAAGTTGCAAATTAACTATCACAAACATATACCTAAACATTATTGCCATCTTAAAGAAAGAATAACAACAAAAGAACATCAACGGAGCTCCCTAATTCATATTGGTTATTAAGGACAAACAACACCACTAACTTCACACGTTTAAATAATTTAAATGTCACTTTGCCGTAGATTTCTTAACCCGACATTATTCTCATCACCAAGCTAATTTTCATCTCGTAATAGACAAAGTCACAGGTTTCAAACACCTACTCAGAAAGATTAAACCAAGAAGAGAAACATCTATACAACTACATTATAAGCCTAAGAGATTGAGAAAATAAATATATAGACGATATGGCTACTGACCTTGTGTGGGGCAGCGGACTGGAGCGTTCTTGACCATGAATGTACACTCGAAACTCGATGAAACAGAACTTGAATACGCACCCAGAAATCAGAACAAAAGAGAGATGAAGAGAGTAGATATTTGTGAAAATAGAAGCTTTTGCTATATATTTTTTTTGATTTCAAACTGATGCAAAAGCCTTTCAACTGATGCTGAAAATCTCCTCCTAAACGTTTCTCCAACCTTTGGTATTTATAGGAGCGATTGAGAGGATTTTGGGCGGGATTTTGAGTGTGTTTGAATTTGAACGTTTGAGAGAGGGAAGACAACTTACACGTTTTTGGCCTCTGATTTTCTCTGCCTTGGCCAAAATCTTTCTCGTTTTGCAAAGGTTAAATCAAAGTTTTCCTCAAAATAGTGCACCTCATCCTGATACCAAGGGATTCGAAAAGATTAAGGGCACAAAAAGGAAGCCCTCTCTACATCAACGCCAAGAAAGGACGGAGAGAGAGAACGTTTTGCTCGAAATGGAGCACACAAGCTTCTGATGGTGAGGATTTGGTGGTCAAATTTGTCAATAATGGTGGAAAAATCCAAAGAAACTCCTCTGCCATGGCAGAGAGGAAGAGAGAGGCGATGGAGGGAAGAGAGGGAGAGTCACATGCGGCTAGTGGGAAATCTCACAATGTTTTAGGGTTTCAAGGGTATGTTAGGTATTTTAGGTAGATTAAGTGGGGCTAAATTAGGTAGTTCAGCATAATAAGGTGTCTAGGGTTTTAGGATTAGTTTGACCAACCAATAAGAGAGCGACATGTGGCGGAGGAGAGGCTAGGCGTGTGGAAAGTATGGAGAGAGTATGCGGGGAGTGTGTTTGTGTCCGTTAGATGCTTATGTGGCGCGTAGGTGGCATCCACATGGCACTTACGTGGAAAGGATGGGCTGCAGACTGGGCTTAATTGTTGGGCTAAAAATGGATGAATTTATGGATCAAAGTTTATAAAAATGGGTTGAGTAGAATACATTCTTCCTTGTATTTCTTTGGGCTTCATAAATCAAGATTAAAGACTCTAAATAACTTATGCGTTAATACGTATTCAATTAAATAAATTATTTATGATTAAAAGATAATTTTAAAAAATTAGGCAAAAATTAATATCGTAAGAATTACGATAACATTTATAAAAGTTAGAAAATCAAAAGAAGTATTTTACTTGATTAATTACAACAAATATGACGTCTTTTGCCAAATTAAAATAACGAGCATGCTTCTAGATTTATAGAATAATAACAATAATAAAGTAATAAAATAAAGTAATAATAATAATAACAACAATAATAATAGTAGTAGTAGTAGAACTACATTGATAATTTCACAAAAATAAGGACGATAGCATTACATAGATTTCTAATTATAATAAAAATAACTTGTATGCATTCTTAAATTATCAAAATTATTTGAAGCATAAAGAATTAATCGGGAAGAAAGATGGGACAAAATTGGGTGTCAACAGCTTGTCCCTCTTTGACCGAGGATGATGTAAGAGTTTTCGGGCAAAGAAGTTGACTTAGTAACCTAATTTTGTCCCAATGGATAGAATTTTGAAAAAAAATAAGTATGAAGGAAATTTGAGAGAGTTGTGGCTGAACTCTGGTTTTCGAGTTGCCTACATATCTCGGGTTGCATGAGAATCAAGCCGTCTAAACAAGGAATCATAATGAATGCAAAAAATATTGTCCCAGTGTCGGATTATGATGACACTGGGTATTATGATTTAGGAAACATATTCTAGACCTTAGAATTTAGAAAATGAAATGAGCGAACTTAATCATCGAGCTGTCGATGTAAGTAGATTATTTGAGAGTAAAGTCGAGCGAAGTTCGAGGTAGATCCTTGATCTTTGTTGGGAGTCTGAGCGCCATTCCCCACAAATTACCCCAGTTCGCTGCTTAGAAATAGTTCCACATTGTGCTAATGCTCCTGCGAAACTTAAACTTAGACAAAACTATTAGGAAGTAAATATTAAATGTAAAGCGTGTATAATAAATTCATGAACAAATAACACCTTTTGGGCGTTAATTTATGAAAATGCGGCCTTGCAGGCTGAAATGATTTAATGAAATAAAATTTTTAACAAAGCTTATGAAAATGGGGTTTTAGGCTAATGATTCATGAGAATGATGCCTTTTGGCGATGATTAATGAAATGAGGCCTTAACTCAAATATTTTATGAAGATGAGGCTTTTCAAGCCAATGATTTATGAAAATGAGGGCATTTTAAGCCAATAATGTGTATGAAAGCAATACATTATGAAAAATATTTGTGCGATATATTAAAAAATAGTTGTGCAATATATTTAAAGCAATTGTGCGGTGTATTTAAGGCAATTGTGCAATGCATTTTAAAGCATTTGTGCAATGCGTTGGACAATAATTGAAAGTCATGTGCAGTATATTTAAAGCATTT
>QJPP01000590.1:0-20789 GCA_003996215.1 Jaltomata sinuosa | reverse complement strand
AACTTTTAAGTCTTAACTCTTAAGTCTTAAGTTAATAACTTACTTATTTAAGTTTGAATCTTTTTAAACTATATCAAACTTTCATTTTTTAAACAACTTTTTTAAATTTGAAATTGTAACTTAAGTTTGAAACATTTAAAAATTGAAATATATAAAAAAGACTTGTATTAAATTGAAGACAATAATTAAAAAAATTTAAGGCGAATAGCCTATAATTTTATTCATAAAAATTAAATAATACAATTCGTATTACAAAATATTAGAAGAGAACCTAATCTACGCAGCCACCTTCTAGGAAGGGTTCTGTTTGAATTAGGCCTCGAACTATCATACTAATATTTGAATCCTTGAAAATAGTCTTTCCGTAGAGTTTCTAAGAATTCCCTCGTAACATTTTCCGGAAGTGGTTGTTGTGCTTGATCCTCCAATGCATCCATGCCGTCTTCACTTGAATTTACCAAAATATTATCTATATCATATTCAAATTGGACAGGTAAACTAGGACGCCCATAATTCCTTCGCTCGGCATTGATCCAATCTCTAAACAATACCGATATCTCCAAGCTGTCCGATGCTAATGAATACCTATGCTCCCCAATTTGATATCTTGCTGCACTAAAAGCGCCCTCCGAAGCTACTGAAGATGCTTGAATAGCTAGCAAATCTCGAACCCCC
The DNA here is from genome assembly GCA_003996215.1 of Jaltomata sinuosa. Taxonomy (NCBI): domain Eukaryota; kingdom Viridiplantae; phylum Streptophyta; class Magnoliopsida; order Solanales; family Solanaceae; genus Jaltomata; species Jaltomata sinuosa. The sequence goes on along the minus strand of QJPP01000590.1, from coordinate 20,114 downwards.
GGTTGAAGTTTTGGAAATGACTTGCCGCGAGTCTTCCACCATTCCAAAAGTTGAGGTTTGCCTTGTGCATCCTTAATGCTTTCCATTCCCTGATTAAGATATTCATCAAAATCATTCCTTTCATTAGAAGTAAGACCAAGATAATTTTTCATCATATCATCAATATCATCATCATTTGAATATCTACGCCTAGAACTTGAAGGTTCTACATTATGTACTTCATCATTTATTCTACTAGAATTATACAAGTCATACAATTTTCTAGCTTCAATTCTTATGCTATCTTTAACATCGGACAAACTAGGTAATTTGTCCTCTTCGGCAACTTCGTCACCTTGGATACTTTGTTCAAATATAATCTCTAAAATATCTAAAATACAATATATTCTTTCAACCATTCGTGATGCACCTATTTCTTTGTAAGTTGGGTTTAATAAACAAGCAGTTAAATAAATTTGAGGAATAGGAATAAAATATTTTCTAAATTTTTTAATCATTGCATTAATAGAATCTTTAAACCGTGGAATATTTTTGTATTGAGAAAATTTATCAGAAATAGCACATATATTTGGTAAAACTGAACAAATAGTTGGATAATAAAGTCCAGATATTTGTTTTGTAGCTAAATAAAAAACTTTTAAAAATTCTTTAAGTTCGTATACTTCTGTCCAATCAGTGTCACTAATTCTATAATCAATATCTGAATTGTGAGCATTCCAAACCATTTGTAAAGGCTTTCTATATTCATAAGCAACTTTAAGCATTTCATATAAAGAATTCCATCTAGTAGACACAGTTTTTGGAATTTTTCTAGGGGGAGTTCTAATTCACGACACCGATTTTCAAACTCTACACGCCTAGACTTTACTTGACATTTAAAAATAAAATGGCATGCAGCTTCACATTTTATACAACCATTATTATACATTGCTACACCATCTCTAACAATTAAATTATATATGTGTGCAGCACACCTAATATGAAAACCGTCAATATAAATAGGGCAAATTGCCGATTTTAGTTTATCAACAGCATTTGTATTATTAGAAGCATTATCAAGGGTGACACTAATTACTTTATTACAAATTTCATAAAATTGTAAAACATCTATAATAGTTTGAGCTATGTAACTACCGGTTTTCAGCATTTCACAACATTTATAACCTAAAATTCTTTTTTGCATGTTTCAATTTTCATCAATCCAATGACCAGTAATAGTGAAATAATCGTTACCATTAGGACTACGATCCATATCAGAAGTGATAGTCATTCTACAAGTATTATAGTTAAATAAACAACGAAGATATTGTACATGTTGTCCTTGATAATCAAAAATAGCTTTTTTAATAGTATTTCTTGAAAAACCTGTGAAAGAAGGATTATACACTATTTGAATATAATGAACAAAATCGGGATTTTCAGCAAAACTAAAAGGCAAGCCACAAAGAACAATCATTTTAGCTAATTCTTCAAGATCTCTTTCTCTACTATAACTACGATGTGTACTAGGGCCAGAAACATTAGAAGGGTTTAACTGTGAGTGGATCATGTTAGAGGCCCCTACTCCTACAGATGCATCGGGAAGGGGAGTACCATATTTTTTTGCATCGGCTATAGCTACGGCTTGCAAAAATTCATTTTTACAACATCCCATTAAATGATTTCTTAAATGTTCCGTCCCACCCGACTTTCCCGAAGTTCTATGATTCAAAACATGTTTACATACTTTACAAATAGCTTGAGTTTTATCATCACTTTGAATCATAAATTGCCACACAACAGATTTTTTAGGACGTTCAGCCTTTGGCTTAGCCCTAGTAGGATGTACAGGGGGAGGGGGAGTGGGAGCGGGAGCAGGAGTGGGACTAGTAGCCGTAGGCGGCTCTGTTTCATCATTGATAACGCTCAAACTACACCTCTATTTAAGAAGCGTAAGCGATCGTTGTCAAATATATAACCCAACAAGGTTGGGGTCGAATCCCACAGAGAATATGGTGATGATTAAGTCTTTGGTGAATTAAGTGACTAGTTGTCAATCGATTCCAGTAAATAAGGGGGGGTTTTGTAATCAAATTGTAAACAAAACAATAATAAACGTAGGGGGTTTAAATCAGTAGGAGAGAATGAACTCGGGATGTGTTCACCATGGCGTTGTAACAATGTCGATTCTAGGCTTAACCGGGTTCTTTCTATATGATTGTCACGATGTGATTGCGCCAATTGTATCGTCTAAACGTCTCTCGACCGAATAAACAAATTTCCCTTTCTATTCTTTCGACCTCGAAAAGATGTACTTTTTAGCTTAGCAATCCTAACATCAAGTAGAGTAATCCAGTTACGGCATTATTCTTTAAGACGAGAGTTTGTAGTCTCGAATCCTTGTTGTTTAATCAAGTTTTCCCGGTTTAAATCTCTTTACTCAAGCAAACTAAACCTAGGCATGTTCTAATGGTTGCAACCACTAGAAAACGTGACATAAAGTATGATTAACAACGTGACAATACATATATCGAACCCAACGCTACCCGGAATCTATATTGCTACGTTTGCCATGGCTCCCACAACCCTAGTTGCGGGAGTTTTAGTTCCTCATGCTCGAAGATGAAAAGAAGAAAGTCATGTTCATAAAATAATAAAGAAACGAGATCCTTACAATATATTGAGAACAATCTTCAAGTAACCAAGAACAATAAAAACCAAGAACTCAAGAACGAATCAAGAACAATAATGTTAATTCAAGAATCGTGTTCTTGCTCTCGAAAACTAACTAAAAACGTGTTTGAAATAATGGGAGAATAATCTCTAACATAAACCTAACATAGGGTATTTATAGAAGTAGTAGAAACCAATTCCAAAACGGGCTAGGAATCCCCAAAAACGCGGGTCGCCGCCTGAGTCACTGCCTAAGCGTGACGGTCAGGCTGACGGACCGTCAAGGCAGTGACGGACCGTCGCCTGGACCGTCACTGCTAGGCAGTGGTTCAACCTGGAGGTCTGCCTTGGTGTGACGGGCCCAGTGACGGACCGTCACATGTGTGACGGCCCGTCACTCAGGCCGTCACTCTTAGGCAGAACTTCGTTTTTCTCGTATTTTCTTCCGTTTTCGTGTTTGCTTCCATTTCCTACAAATACAACATAAAAACATCAAAAACAACAATGGTTGCTTGAAAACGTACGATTGTTCTTAGTAAAAAGGAGTCGAAAGTGGCGTAAATTAGCGTCACATCAATCATCATCATAAGTATCATTACCATCATATTCATTATCATATTCTACTTCTTCATCTAGCTCTTCATTAAAATTACCAAACCTTGTTTGTAAAAATTCATGATCTAATTGAGTATTTCTATCAATATTAAAAGGAGTTTCATCAACATGTGTAAAATCATCCGTATTTATTCTTAATTGAAGTTGTTGTCTAGTGTTAGATTTGGATTTAGAAGAACTACCGACTTTAGTTTTTCCGGTTAGTGCATTACCTACCCTACCAAAAAATGAACTTTTACCCTTGCCAACATTTTTATCACCGGATTCCATTGTAAAATATTAAAAGTAAGCAAATAAATAAATACAAAAATTAAATGAAAAAAAATAAACAAGTAAAGAGATGAAAGTTGGAACGAATGTACCAAACGTCTGCGTAAAAACAGACGTGTATAACCAAAAGCCGAAATTGATAGATGAAACTTGAAGCTTGAAAATTGCTCCAAAATAATCCAACAAATAAATTTAACAATTTAATAGAGACTATTAGAGAATAGAGAGTAGAAGAGTAGAAGATTGAGAGTTGAGAGAGTAGATGAAGAAGAAGAAATTTTGTGTAATAAATAATGAAGGGGTGGGGGGTTTTTATAGTTAAAATTTAGGACTAAAATGTATTTTTAAAAACTTTGGGGTATTAAAAAAAGTTTGGGGGGTAGGGGGGTGTTTTGGGGGGGGGTTTGGCTGTTATAGCCGTTGGGTGGGCCCCACTGGCCGTTGCCAACGGCTACCCAACGGCTACTTTAAAAAAAAAAAAAAAAAAAAAAATTTGAAAACCAACCGGATCGAACCGGACCGGTACCGGGACGGACCGGACCGGGACGATCCGGTAACCAACCCCCTTCCGTCCCGTTACCCCTTCCGTCCCACCCTCAACCGGACGGAACCGGAGTACACCGGACCGGAACCGGACCGGTAAATGAACCGGGACGGTCCGGAACCGGTACCGGTACCTCCCGGTTCCGTTGCCACCCTTAACGACTACTACCAATTACTTGGTCTGGGAAGGGCAGTTGAGCAACCGATTATACTTCTTCACTTACTGATGGCAAGTATGTATAATATTTCACAGAATAGAAAAGACGGGCAACAAAAGAACTATATTAACCACAAACGTCAAAACAAAAAGAGCATTATAACCTAACATCGAACGTCCATTCTAAAAGAATGGCATTAAGAGCTATCATATTGTTTGTTGATCGAGTAAAACAAAAACTAGAGAATACTAATGGAACCATAGAATATCAATTATTAACTAATGGACTTAATCGACCTCCTCCATCTTGCTGCCCTCAGCATCAGCTCCAGTTTCCTCCAATGCTGGCATGTCAACATCATCCGCATCTCCGCTTTCCTCATCAATGCTCAATCCTAGTTTCAGCATCCTGTGGATTCTGTTGCCAAAGGTGTTTGGCTCCTCAAGGCTGAAACCCGAGGTGAGAAGGGCAGTCTCAAAAAGCAAGAGAACCAAGTCCTTCACAGACTTGTCGTTCTTGTCTGCATCAGCTCTCTTCCTCAGCTCATCCATGATGGAATTCTCTGGGTTGATCTCCATGGTCTTCTTGCTAGACATGTATCCAGCCATGCTAGAGTCCCTAAGTGCCTGTGCCTTCATGATTCTCTCCATGTTAGCAGTCCAACCATACTCTCCAGTGACCAAGCAGCAAGGAGAGTCCACAACACGGTCAGAAACAATAACCTTCTCAACTTTATCTCCTAGCACATCCTTCATGACCTTGCACAGTCCCTCAAACTTTTCCTTCAATTCTTCCTGCTTTTTCTTCTCATCTTCACTCTCCTCAAGCTTGAGGCCTTCCTTGGTAGCAGAAACTAGTTTTTTGCCCTCAAATTCCTTCAGCTGACCAATGGAATACTCATCAATGGCATCAACCATGTAAAGTACCTCATAGCCCTTCTTCTTCAGTTTCTCTAGGAAGGGAGAGTTCTCAACAGCCTTCTTGCTCTCACCAGTGATGTAGTAAATATCGTTCTGGCCCTCCTTCATTCTGGTTACATAGTCCTTCAAGCTGGTCATCTCATCACCACTCTTGGTGGAGTGGTACCTCAGCAGTTCAGCAAACTTTGACCTGTTCTGAGAATCCTCATGGATGCCAAGCTTGAGGTTTTTGGAGAAGGCCTCATAGAACTTGTTATAGTCCTCCTTGTTCTCAGCAATTTCAAAGAAAAGCTCAACACACTTCTTCACCAAATTCTTGCGAATAACCTTTAGGATCTTGTTCTGCTGCAATGTCTCTCTGGAGATGTTGAGAGGAAGATCCTCAGAATCCACAATTCCCTTCACAAAGCTCAAGTATTCAGGAATCAACTCCTCACAATTATCCATAATAAACACACGACGAACATACAGCTTGATATTGTTGGGCTTCTTCTTGGTGTCAAAGAGGTCAAAAGGAGCCCTCTTTGGAACAAAAAGAACGGCCTTGAACTCCAACTGGCCCTCAACGGAGAAGTGCTTCACAGCCAGATGCTCCTCCCAATCATTAGTCAAGCTCTTGTAGAAAGCAGCATACTCTTCCTTTGTGATTTCTTCAGGCTTTCTCATCCAAATAGGCTTCTGCTTGTTCACCAGCGACCACTCATTAGAAACTTCCTTAACCTTCTTCTTTTTCTTCTCTTCCTTCTCCTTTTCCTCGTCAACCTCCTCTACCTTTCCCTCCTCGTCTTTCTTCTCCTCTTCCTCCTCATCATCAGAAATTTCCTTCTCTATGGTCTTCTCAACCCACAGAGAGATAGGGTAGCTAATGAACTCAGAGTGCTTCTTAATCAGGTCCTTGAGCCTACGTTCTTCAAGGTATTCAAGCTGATCCTCCTTGAGATAAAGGACCATCTTTGTACCCCTACCAAGGTTCTCACCGGATGTATCCCTGGTTACAGTGAAAGATCCACCAGCTTGAGACTCCCAGACATATTGTTCATCATCATTGTGCTTTGTGGTCACAACAACCTTCTCAGCTACCAAGTAAGCCGAGTAGAAACCAACACCAAATTGCCCAATCATGCTAACATCAGCACCAGCTGCAAGAGCTTCCATGAACTCCTTGGTTCCTGATCTCGCAATTGTACCCAGGTTATTCACCAGATCTGCAAATAAAACAAAGAAGATCAGCGCATAGAAATGCAACATCAAGAGCAGATGATGTGATTGAAAAGCTCTGGTTGAGCATCTAGCTTCCAATATGTTCCTACTTACCAGCCTTTGTCATACCAATACCACTATCAATGATAGTGAGGGAATTGTTGGTCTTGTCTGGGATAATATGGATGAAGAGTTCTGGTTGAGCATCTAGCTTGCTCTTGTCAGTCAAGCTCTCAAAACGGATCTTGTCAAGAGCCTAAAAGTATATCCCAAAATACAAATAAATATCAGATATTGCATACAATTAATAAATTAAACTACAAGAAAGCACAACATTTTATATCCTATTATATAATGGCATCCAAATAACAGGAGATTTCAACAAGTAACATACTGATTTAAAAGTTGATGGGGAAAACAAAATTCAGTTTTTTCTATTAAGAAGCTAAATCCATCCTAAAGCAATGTTCTATGAGCTGCCTCTATAAATAAATAAACCAAGGTTCAACCTCAAACTAGTTAAGGGTCCAGCTATATGGATCATGTATTTCTGCTTCAAAAATACCCTAACAATGGTCAACATTAATCAGAAAATTCTTCAACAAAAAAGTGTTAACACAAATCTCTCTCCAAGCTATTTATTACTAAACCTCTTCAATCAATTAACTACAAAATAATATACTAGCACCAAGATGACATCTACATTTTGTATATAACATTCAGACAACATATAGATTGGAGCTTTAAAAGACACAAACCGAGCAAATAAGCTTAACACAGATCTCTCTACAAGCTATTTGTACTAAACCTCAGATGCAGACTTGCACTAATTTCCTTCAATCGATTATCTACAAAATCATATACTAACACCATGATGACATCTACGTTGTGTATATAATATTCATACAGCATCCAGACTAGAGCTTTGGAAGGCAAACTTTTTCGTTACCCTCATTCTTATCAGCCAAGTATTATGATAAAGAATGATCCAGTTTCCAGAATCAGGTGCTTTCAAAGTTGACATCAAAACATGCATAGTCTATGCCTGATATATGAACTGTATGATATGATATAACTGATCTAGATTACTCAAATCTCCAAGTCACGGATGACGATGTATGGCAATACAGTATAATATCTACAAAATCATATACTACCACTATGATGATATCTATCATTGTAATCACAACATTCAGACTAGATATTTAGAGGAGACAAACCACAAACCAAGCAAAGTTTTACATTACCTAGTCAAAGGAGATACAGGACAAACTCACAAAAATACATCGAGCTCACTCTTATCAGCTAAGTTTAAGATGAAAAAACAGAACAAAGCGCTGAATGTTCAGAATTAATAACAGTAATCAAATTTCAAAAATCACAGAGCGCGATGGCACTCTATAATAATCAAATTTCAAAATCACAGAGCGCGATGGCACTACAGTACCCTAGAAGATCACATTAAGCTATCCACAATAAATAAATAACTCAGATTGCTCTAAAATAATCAAATTTCAAAATCATATAGAGCGATGAAACTGCAGTATCCTGCACGATGACTTTAAGCGATACACAAAGAGAATACAGAAAAAAAAAACTCATAACACTGTGAGACTTACATCGGAAGAATTGCTGATCAGTTCACGGAGAAAGATCTCCTTGTTGCTGTAGAAAGTGTTGATAATAAGACTGAGAAGCTGATTGATCTCAGCTTGGAAAGCAAACGTCTCTGTGTCCCCCATTTTTTTGTAGATCTAAAGAGCTGTTTGCTACTACCAAGAAAAATCAAAGGCGAAGTGAGACACAGTGACTCGAAAGCAAGAGAGGGTGAATGAGAGCTTTGTAGCGACTTTATATATGTGTCTATTTAGGGTTTCTAGAACCTTCTATGGTTATTATTTTGTTTGCTAATAAATTGAAGATGGAGAGACAGTGTACTTAAAAAGTTTAATCAACTATTTCGGTTTACTTATTCAACATATATCCCAACTTTAAAAATTAGTAAAAAAAAAAATTGTTGGTTTTTACTTTGGATTTGATTTGTTTTTTTATTTGATTAATTCGAATTCATCTCAAAAAAATTTATTTTGAGGAAAGAAGGATTCCCATCAATATTGATTTGATTTCTGAAATTTTAAAGTGAAAATATTTGATTATCGATGAAAAAATACTTATAGTCTCATCATAACCCTTGATAATTAGTGTGAGAAACTAGAGTGCGATTTTATTTTATTTTTGATATTTTTATTAAGCCTCGTTACAATTGCAATTTGCAACTTATGATGATGAATCTATTTGGATTAAATAATTATAAATGGCTGATAAATTTTAAGTGTTAAAAAATATTTATAAATGTTGAAATTAATTTTATAAATAAATAAATATGTGTTTGAATATAAGTGTTAAATTTGTTAATAAGTAATTGATATGTTTGATTAAAAAGAAAGTACTAATAAACTATGCTTTTGTTAGAATAACCAAAATACATTTAATTTTTTGTCAAAAATAATAAATTTAAAAATATTCTTATACAAAAAAAAAAAGGTATCTTCGTTCACACTATTATTTTAGAAATGAATTTCAGCGTAAATGGATTTCTCTTATCACAAATCTTGTTATATATATGATACACATGGAAATGAACATTTTGAGTAAGGAAGCCATAGTTGAATAATTCTCAATCAATATAATATCCCTACTCATACTAAAACAGAGTCATCTTATTGAAGATTGAATAAATTCTTCGATTTTCATCATAATAAAAAGTTTTAATTGATTTTTGTCCTTTTAATTGACATAGACTTCAATTCCATGATATAATAAGGATATCATGTAAAGTATTGAAAATCCTTGTGTTACTTGTTACAAACTAAATTGTGTGGATTGGCAAAGCAAAGGAATGCAAATCTTCATGTTGTCGGTTTCAATCTTATTTGAATGAGATTGGAATTGATAAAGCAGAAAACTGCAAATCCTCATGTTACATGTTCAAATTTGAACTGGGTGGAATTAGGATTGGTAGAGGGCTGCAAATCTTCATTCCACTAATTTCAGTCTGAATTGGTAGAGGATTGCAAATACTCGCTCCACCAATTCCGATTTGAATTAGGTTTGATTGAGATTGGTAAAGCAGAGGATTATGAATCATCATTAATTTTATTATTTTCAAATTGGATTGATGGAGGACTGCAAATTTTCGTTCCACCTGTTTCAATCTGAATTAGATTGGATTCAAAATGAGTTTGGTAGAGCAGAGGATTTTGAATCCTTATGTTACCAATTCAAAATTGAATTGCGTGAGACTGATAGAACAGAGGACAACAAATTCTCATATTACCGGCTCCAATTTGAATTGGAATTGATATTGGTGAAGGACTGAAAATCTTCATATTATCAATTCAAATTTAATTTGAGACTAATAATGCATACGACGGAAAACCTTTGGATATGAAATATCACTCTATATAAATTTGAATTAGTTAAATCAGTAAATTACGAGTATCAAATAATTATAAATAAAAAAGATGTAATGATGCACCTTAGAGTTATGTCACTTAGGGAAGTAGCTATTGGCTACCATAGGAATTGTAATGATGCATGATCACATCACATGGTCATTTGTTGTTTGATTAAACCATCTATATTCTCTTGTTAATAAATCAGAGAAAAACACTATAACCAATTTCTCTTATATCTAATTAATCAAGTTAAGCAACCATTTGTTAACTAGAGAAACATGTGAATATATTTGGATTGCATAATATCAGGCTTTTCAAAACAAGGTTATAGTTTTTGATTATTTTGGTCCACGTTCGATCATTTGATTGATAAGTTAATTTAGTATGGAATCTTAATGAAAACATATGTCTTTGTCATAGTATGATATTTTTTGAAAAAATTATTGGACTAGACAAACATAAATTTATATATTATGCAGTTGAACAATACTTTAAAAAAATTATGTAACATAGAGCTACTTTTAATTATATAGCATTTAATTAGTATTAGAAAGACTTTCCCTCTCTCATCCACTTTCCTCTTTTTCTCTCCCACAATTCAATTCTCCCTCAATTTACTCAACCACTTTCCTCTTATCGTGCTACTCCAGCGAACTCTTTTTCTTTAAAACTAGCAATCGTCGGCGTCGGCGAAACTCACTGAACATCATCGGCAGACCACTACTGCTCGCCTCTACTCCAACAAGCATCATTATCGTCGCTACTTCGACAAGATCTAGAAGGCATAGATCTGTCCGGCAAGGTTCAGATTCAAAGGCTTTTCCGGTACCCGCCGTCCTCACCCGTCGTCACTCTCCTCTCGACCTCTCTCCCCCTCCCCCCACCCACACACACGCCCACCAAGAATGACTCCAACAACCACCATCGCCGGCGGCAGCATGGGGTGGCTCAGCCCTCCCCCAATTCATGCCTTCAAGCCCCAAAATTAAACCCATCAAACTCCAAAACTTTACAAAAACTCACCTTCATCTCTTCCTTTCCCACCGTCACAAACCCATCAAACTCCAAAACTCATCAAACTCCAAAATCAATCCAAGAATCAAACACGTCTCAGCCATTCAATCTCTACCTTGAACGACAACAAAAACTGCTCAACAGTATTCCTCCTTATATCTATTGTGGGGGTTGCATTAAAAGAGATAATTGTGATACAGGTATCAAAAATCCATGCACATGAAAGAAAAGGCTAAACACATCAGTTACATCAAATTAGTGATATTAGTATCAGTTATCACATCTTGGTAGCTTTTCAATTATGGATATAGGTATCACAAACATGAAACATGAACTCTTAACGAACATGAAAAATAGATATAGGTATCACAAACATGGATACGTGTATCAGTTATCACCTTATGATTTGATGCCTAATTATAGATATAGATATCAAAAATTATGTTGTACGATAGAAAAAAATCTTAACGAACTCTTTAAAGTAGAATTGTCTTAGTTAAGTGCTCTAAAATGTAACTGTGATAACTATATCACATTTTGGATAGGTACAAGATTAGTGATATAGTGATATAAACATGCACATATCGTTTACAGGTATCAAAGAACGTGGCAACTGAATCAACGTTATTTACTCCCATCAGTTACGCCAAATTTGTCCGTTCAATTTATGGCCCTAACTTATATTGTATCACAAGTATCAAGTTCTGAATCGTGATACTGAGTGAAAAAAAGTTGTTGAGTTACGTAAATAAGTAAATTGTTGCTCTGCTATGGAATATAGGTCTAAACTAGAGCCTTTTATGAACTTTTCTCTTTTTTTTAACGAGGTATCAAAGAAAAACAATAAAAGGAGAACATGCTAGAACTTCTTTTGTCCGAACACAATAATAAAGTTATTTTATTTGATAATTTGTAAGTTGCGAGTCAATTGTGTATCATGTAGCAAAGTTAATATGCTTATTAAGTTATTTATGTATTTCACATTTATTATATTTAATAATTATTGAGGGTCCAATTGATTAGTTTCCACATCTATTGTGGATAAAAAGTAAAAAAAAAAAAAGTGAAAAGTTTACATAGGATAATAACAAGACATTGATATATCGCTTAAAGACCAAGGTTGAAAATTAGAAAAATAAAATAATTAAGAAAAAAGAAAAGAAAAAATAAAAAGGTGGGAAAGTAAAAAGCAATTGTGTCTCCGGTGGGGCTCCGTTTGGATCCGATTCAAATTCCTCCATACTGCGGCAGTAATCGATTCGCCGGAGAGAGATACACAATGCAGAAGTGGTTTTCCGCCGCCGGCGATGATCGTTATGTTGAGCAACAACAAGCTTCTTCTTCAACTCCTTCTTTGCTAGCTGATTGGAATTCGTACGCATCCGCAAAATCATCGGAAGAGAACGCCAGTACTGCGTTCATAGGTAGCTTCGATCTCGAATCCGCCGTTCGTTCTGCTAACGACACCGTTTCTGGCACTTTTAACGTGTAAGTTCCTCTTTCATAGCTCTGTAATTTGTCATTTGAAGGAAATGATAGGTAATACTAATCCAATTTTGTCGATAACGGGGACTTGTAGTTGAAACGTTTTGTATTGCTCTTAATTCTCGCTGATCCAGTTGAAAATGTACTGAAATGGACAATATAGTTTGGATTTGGTAGTTGCTGGTGCGAACTGCGAAGCTAGGTAGGGGGAAAGTCGGTGGAAAATTACACTGGATATATTAGGCTATAATTTTTTTTTTTTTTATATAGTAGGTGTTGAACTTCTTCGTGTATTTACTTCTTCATATTTTTGAACTCCTTAATGAAAATTCTGGTTCCGACACTGGGTAGTTGATGCGATAAAACTATTGAGATGCTTTATTTATTAGGAAAATGGACATTGGATCTAACCAACTCCAAAATTCAGCTCATCAGGTGACTATTGTTTAAGAGCCCGTTTGGATTGGCTTATTTTAAGTGCTTCTCAAGTTAAAATAGCTTTTAAGCTGTTTTACAGTGTTTGGGTAAGGTAAAAAAGTGCTTCTGGATACTTAATTTTAAGTCAAAATAACAAAACAAAAAGAAGCAAAAAGCTGGGATTTCCAACTTAGAAAAAGCAGCTTAAAATAAGCCTATCCAAACAGGCTCTAAGGCCATATACCTATTATGTCAGTCAGCGGGGCGCTCTTAACATTATCTGACTCCTCTTTGCTTTCATGAGATATTTCTGCTAACTATGTGTATCCACCTTGTCAAACAGAACTTGTAATCTGTTGGATTGGGAGTCCGAGATAGTGATGAATCTAATAAGTAAGCGTTAATTCGTTATAATGGCTAACAAAAACAATAAGGAGATGAAGAATTTACGTTGTTTGGTGTGATGATGATATGAGTTGAGATTAAATTAAGCAATGAGGATTCATACAATTGAGCCAACTTGTTTGAGACTGAGGCGTAGTTGTTGTTGGTCAATGTTACCTAGTCCACTTGCGTAGAAGAGAACCTCCGTTATACCGACAGGTGTACACACATTAGAGATTAAACTCTAATATATACCAAATTCTAATTTCTCTAATTCCATTCTGCAGTATCCTGGACTCCTGCTCCTAAAATAGTCTCTCATATTTAATTTTGTTGTTTCGCACTCTATCACATTGTTTTAGTATCTGATCCTTGAGCTTGACCTTGACTATTAGTCTTCGCAACATCTTTGTATCTGCTGAGATGATTTGAAATATTGGTTGTTCAAAAGAGGAATTGCTTCAGGGATTTTTCTCAATAGTGTTTGACAGGTTAGACCGGAAAAGTTAGAAGTTTGAAACTACAGAACTATATTTGTTGCTCGCTTCCCCAAAAAGGTCGAGGAGATTTTTTTAATTTTTTTTTGACATAATGGCTATTACTAAATCTAATCTCACTAAGAAAGGCAAGACTAGCAGTGTAACCAGTTTTATTTCTTCCAACATTGCTGATTTTTTTTTGACATAATGGCTATTACTAAATCTAACCTCACTAAGAAAGGCAGGACTAGCAGTGTAACAAGGTTCTTTTTCTTCCAACATTGCTAAATAGTGAGTTGCACGAGCAAGGTACAAACTTCTCCTGATTCCTACGTCCAGAGATGGGCCTAGAGCTGAGTTTTGATATAGAAATTAATGTTATAACTTATATGCGGACGCTGATTTTGATAGAGTGTTAGCAATGAGAAATACATTAAGGTGTGCAAGCTAATATTTTATTTTATTTTGATGTACTGTTGTAAGTTCTGGGTTCTCAGAGTACCTTGCTTCAAATAACCAGCTGCAGAACTTAACAGTACATCCCATAAACATCACTGCAGAAAGCCTAACTGAAATGCTACTGCCTTTTCACAAGACACTAATTCTTACCACGTAAGTGGCACTGGCATCATAGATATCTGATTAAAGTTGCAATTGGACACGGATTAACAGGTTAAGATTTGACTTATCACTAAACTTTCTGGAAATAGCAGGAGGCTTATTATTGGCCTTCAGATCTGCATTATCATATGCTGGTAATGACTAATGATGGAGCATAATATTTACCATGTCAGTGGGATCAAAAGTATCTGACTGAAGTTGCCGGAGGACATGGATTAAGAAAAAAAATCCTTGGCAATAAACATTCTTGAAAGAGCAGGAGGCATCTAAGAGTCCAGCTGCATTATGTCATGCCCTTTTTTTTTGGACAAAGCCGTACGTACCTAAACAATGGTATTTCCAGTTTTTCCATTTCAAAAGAAAAAAAACGGTTATATATAAATAGAGGAGAATGCTGGAACCAGATTTCGATGTCCAAATGATAATTGTGTGGGTTGTCCTTTCCTCTAGAAAATTCTCCTTCCTACAAATTATATCTCAAAGTTGTAAATCAGCTTAAAGTAGGGGGGATCCATCATTCAGGATAGTACTTGGCCTACTTCTGAGGCTGCCGAGGATAAGGAGAGAAAGTGAGAGCCAATTGAATTAAGTAGGTAAAAGAAGCTTACTCCCAAAAACGAACCACCTTTAATTTGATTGATATTTCATGTTGATGGAGCCATTTTCTGGGAGTTCGTAAATTTGTGTGTGTTATGAACCTTATGAGACTGAATCTGATTTCTTAAAAACAAAAAGAACTTTATGGAACAGAGAGCTGAGTTATAAACAGCAGAATTCCTAGTTTCACTCCAAATTGCATAGTGAATGGAGAGTGAGATGACAATAGGGGTATTGGAAACTGGAAACCACAGAGATCTGTAGTTAGCTGGCTAGTACTTATCACTGGAGAAATAATCATCTTTTGGTGCTGGTTGGAGTCTTTGTTGTAACTATTTATCATAATCGTTGTCAATGTTGTGAAACTTAGTTCTTCTGTAACTAAGTATGATTACACTATTGGTTTTGAAAACGCAAAAAATTGTACATAGTTAGCTGGTTGGATCTTATCACAGGAGAAAGAATCCTCTTCCTGCAATGTTTGGAGTCTTCTTGTCGTGGATTGATTCTTATCATAATCATCATCAATGCTGTGAAAGTCATACTTTGTGCCGATGGCATGTCTTTGTTTCAGAAGAGGTGCTCTTTGGTTACTTGGTAGACTTCCAACCTTATTGCTTCATTCCTTGTTGTATCGTGTTACCATATTTAGCATCGTTTATAGTTTAACTTATTGCATCCAAATGAAATTCACGGATTGGAGAGAAGCTTTGGATATACAGTGAAATGTTATATGGCAGTTGTATTTCTTCCCTGTTTTCTGAATGAGTTGACATTTTGAGGAATTCTTTGAGTAATGTTTTGATGAGAGAATAATGGTTTGTTGATCCTTATACAGGGTTTCTAAAGGAGTGAGAGACATTCCAGGGAACTTGCAGTCTGCCACTAGCAACATTCCTTCTGGGAAAGCCCTCATGTATTTTGGCCTATTCATGGCGACGGGAGTCTTCTTCATTTTCATGGCATTCACTTTATTCCTTCCAGTGATAGTATTGGTGCCTCAGAAATTTGCCATTTGCTTTACTCTTGGATGTTCCTTTATCATTGGGTCATTCTTCGCACTCAGGGGTCCGAAGAATCAGTTTGCTCATATGTTTTCAATGGAGGTATTTTCCTTTTCCGTTTACTGCTAGTCTATGGTGCTCTCTGTCTAGGGCTTATTGTCCTCTAATTCTTTCTTTACCCCGTCATTTGTACCAGAGACTTCCTTTTACACTAGGATTCATGGGTAGCATGATTGGCACTCTCTACGTTTCCATGGCACTCCATAGCTATATCCTTTCGGTTCTCTTCTCTGTGCTTCAGGTACTTACACTTCCAGTGATCTTTTCCTCTCTTTGTTTGTTCTATTTCTTCTTTCACCTTTTGCAGTTTTTCGTCTGTCATTCATAATCTATTCTCATCTCCCTCTAATGTTTCTTACTTCCAGTTTTCAACTGCTGAAAGCAATTATTGTTATCTAAATCTTAATGTTGACGCTTCCCTGTCATTTTAGGTTATGGCATTAGCATACTACGCAATATCTTACTTTCCCGGTGGCTCTGCTGGCTTGAAATTTCTCTCTTCTTCTATGATTTCTTCAGTAATGAAATGCTTTGGCAGGTGAAGGCTTGTAACATATCCGTGTTAAATTTCTGCAGCTTTTACTCTTTATATGTTACTATACGATTGCTCATTAGTATACATTCTGTAGTTGTAGACCTATATTGTGAAGCGATGGTGTACAATTTTGACAAATTTAGTTCAATTTTCTCCTTCGAAGTTTGAAGCCTCACTGGATCTGTGTTGTGTGCACTACTCGATTTCTATAGATTGTATTCTATGACAACAATTTGTATACATGAATCCTGAATTTTTCTTGATGATTGTCAAAGTGGAGAAAAATGGAAAAAGAAAGGTTTTTATTTGAAGTTAAGTTGTAAAATTCATGGAGATAGAAATATAAGCTAGAAGTTCTCTAAGAAGTCTTCATTTGAATTATTTTTTCTTTCAATAAACTGAGTTTCTGTATAAATAATACACCTCTTAATTGTTATTTTGTTGGGTAAGATTTGTAAGACAGAAATATTACTAAGAGTTAATTTTTTATTCAAATAAGTAACAATTTCTTATTTTTTGCGTTTAAATTCATGTTCGAGCTTCAAATCAAAGTTGTGTTCTTTTCTTGGCTAGAAGTGGAATAATAAACTTGGGGTTTAAGGGAAAAATTGTCGATTAGAGTCCACGCTCCAGTTGGGCCAACTGTTGTTTTGCACATCGATACTCGGCCTAGTTCGTATCGTCTTAGCAACCATCTCCTGAAATACCCTCTCCAAGTCGAGTTGACAACGAAAGGTGTGGCAAAAACATGATAACTTGGCTCGAAAGGTGTGGCAAAAACATGATAACTTGGATTCAAACAATGTAACTGAACTCTCATGTCGATCCAATTGAAACGTAAATCTTTATCTACTAGGTGTAGCAAGTTCTGAATTTGTCTCGATAGATTATTGTAATTTTTGTTACTATCAAAATCATAAATGAAGTAGTTAATGATAAATTTACAATTATCTTTTCCATAGTGAGAAATCTCAAAAGGAGTGTATGGACTTTTGCTTTCAACTTCACTCATGATTTCTATTTAGAAACTTTGATCAAAAGGAGTCCACAATCATTTTCAGTACCCTTGGTTAATGTGAGCCAACTAACTTGCGACTTATCTCTCTTTTATAATCGGGGTGTTCGGGTCAATTTGTACGCAACTCAAATTCCATGGGTTACCCATCATCTCTTTCTAACAACAAGTACGGTTCATCAAAGTTAAGATAAATGAGAAGAGATCACCTCGTATTTTTTGTTTCTCCTGAAATTTAAATTTGAGATTTCATGATTCTCAACCCACTTCAAGCGTCTCGTTTTAATGGACTTCTTTTTCCTTTTCCTTTCTTTCTTTCTTGTTGTATATATGTAGCACACAAACTTTGACTCATCAAGTAATCATCATCAAAATAAAATATTACCAGTTAGGTCTCTAGGTAAAAGTTAGGAGCTTAATAAAGTAATTAAACTCAATTTGGAAGAGGTCACACTCCACAATTAGACCCAAAATTAAGGAAAGATAATGACAACAGACTTGCAATTTGGAGACAATGATTTGACATTTAAATGTGACCTTGATTAGACAAGCCTAATCTTTGTTTTATTCAATTAATCTTATATTAGAGAAGGCCAGTTAATATGGTGATCAAAATGTATAAAGCTAACACGTACAATCGACAAATTGCAAAAGTTAAATGGGTCAAGAACATTTTGGTGTGGCATTTAGCTAATAGAAATAAACAATATATAGACAAAAGATTGCTGAAATTCAGTTGCTTATTCAATGAATGTTGTTAATCTACTTTGATTACTAATGATGATTATGACATGCAATTACAAATTGTATCTCATATTCACTAAAATTATTAAAGCAGGAGGTATTCGGTCATTTTATTTTTATTGAAGCGACCTTTTCATGATTATTCAAGTAACCTATAGTATTTATCAGCCGGTATTTATGTATAGATTATATTAAAAGTATTATGGATCATGATTTTGGGAGGCGTGTAAGAAGATGATGGAGAGATGATGTGAGGCCCGATTTATTGTCTTTGCTTGCCTGCGTGCATACATAGAAAGAAGCTCGCAGGCTCGATAGCTACAAATACTCGATGAAATGGGGACGCACAGTTATTAAATAAGCCTATCAAATTTGGTGATAGATCATGTGAAACTTAGCTTGAAAAAAAAAGGTTGAGTGTAACGAATAAAATTCTATATTAATATATAGTAATAAAATGCTACGTATAAGTAGTACTAGGATATTCTTAATGATGTGATTTTTTTTTTTGAAAAAAATATGCGAACATAACATAAGCAAACAATATCATATTATATTAAGAATATTTTTGAATCTTTGTAGCCCAATTATACACAATTAAAGTATAATTTTTTTTTATATTTTCATCATTATATATAATTTATTAAATTCATTAGACATTTATCATTATCCAACTTTTTTCACTAGTTCCAAAATGGAGGATATAGTTAAATTATTTTGTGGGCTTGTAGCAGGGTCCATCCAGGAAATTACATGGAGTGTCCTCAAAAGTGAGTGGTCTTCAATTTATGCCCCTCATAAGAAAAGTCTTTAAAAAATACCCTTCCTTTCTTTTTATGTATAGAGCATATACATTTTTGCCCCTCTACACCATAACTCTCCATGTTCATTTGTCTCTCAACTTTTAATTTTCATTTTTCTTTTTTCTTTTATCTTTTTTCTTTTTTTTTCTTTTTTCTCAATTTTTTTTAATTCTCGTTTTCTTTTTTCTCAACCTTTATTTTCTTTTTTTCTCTTAACTTTTTTTTGTTCATTTTTTTCTCAACCTTTATTTTTTTTCTCTTTTTTCTTTTTTTTCTCAACTTTTTTTTTTTTCGCTTTTTTTTTTAATCTTTATTTTTTTCTTTTCTCTTTTATTCTTCTCTTTTTTTCTTTTTTCTTAACCTCTATTATTTTTTGCTAATGAACAAAAAGTTGGATAATCCGCAAAGAGGATCTTCTTTATTTGAAATCGAAGTAAATTTAAGGACGTGCTTTGTTGTTTGGAAGTCCTTTGGAACAAGTCTTGCCTCTAAGGCAAATATTATAGAATATCTCATAAATCAAGACACAATGAGGTAGTGTTAAGTCTTGCTCGTGGGGCATAACTTGTTGTTTGAAAATTATTGAGCTAAGTCTTGCCTCTAAGGCAAGAGTTATAGAGCATCTCATAAATTAAGACACAATGAAGTAGTGTTAACTCTTGCCCATGGGGCATAACTTATTTTTTGGGAGGCCCTTGGGCTAAGTCTTGCCTCTAAGGCAAACGTTATAGAGCATCTCATGATCAAGACATAATGTGCTAGTGTCAACTCTTGCCAATGAGGCATAACTTGTTGTTTGAAAGTCTTTGAGCTAAGTTTTGCCTCTAAGGCAAGAGTTACAGAGCATCGCATAAATCAAGACACAATGTGGCAGTGTCAACTCTTGCCCATGGGGCGTAATTTGTTATTTGGAAGTCCTTGGGCTAAGTCTTGCCTCTTAGGCAAGCGTTATAGAGCATCCCATAAATCAAGCACAATATGATAGTGTCAACTCTTGCCCATGTGGCGTAACTTGTTGTTTGAAAGTCCTTGGGATAAGTCTTGTCTCTAAGGCAAGAGTTATAGAATGTCTCATAAATCAAGACACAATGAGGTAGTGTCAAGCCTTGCTCGTGGGGCATAACTTGTTGTTTGAAAATC
>QJPP01000589.1:0-70550 GCA_003996215.1 Jaltomata sinuosa | reverse complement strand
TAACCTAAAAGACCGTCCAAATATAAATAACCCCTTTGATCCCTGTTTGAGCCATAATTGACCTTGTTCTTTCAATAACCTGTCACCATTCCTGTTTAGCTTTGAATCCCTATTTTGGCCCTGGTCCTTCCTTGGACATCGTGCACCTCAACTCAGGCAATCAGCCTAAGTTGAGGGTGGCTACTATAGAGGTAAACCCTGTTTTGGCCCTGGTCCTTCCATAGACATTGTGCACCTCAACGCAGGCAATCAGCCCAAGTTGAGGGTGGCTACTACAGAGGTGAATGATAAGAAAAAGAGGATGAAGAAGATTGGTTGGGAATAGAATGAAAATTCGGGTGTGTGCCTAAGAAAAGAAAAGAAAAATAAAAAGAGATGAAAAAGATCGAAAAAGTAATAAAAAGAATGGTCAAAATAAAGAAGTTGCACCTGCAGCTAGAGAGAAGGAAATAAAAAAGTGAATAAGGATGGACAAAAAGTTATGTGGTAATAAGACGTCGGTGGTTCCAAGGAGGGCTTAGTCACTAACCCCTAAATGCATCCTACCTGCACCTGAAGCCTCAATACAAGCCTAAACAAGTCCTGTAGTGATCCTGAGCGGCTTTCTGAAGAACTAAAATAGAATAGTAAGGGCAAGCCTATGGTATCGCATGTGCATTGTTTGAAATCATTTGTGAGTGTGAGCGCTTACCTAGTCCCAAATCTTGTGTGAGGGATTTCTTTGTGGTGAGGGCACCAAGATTTCTGTATTGTCTATTGATTGTTAGGATAGCTGCGCGTGTGTATGTAGAATGTTCTATTATATCGGAATGACATGTTTGGATCCTTGCAAGTTAGCGTTTCATATATTTATGTGCTATAAGGGAGCTTGATTTAAAATTGAAGATGAGTTTGAATGACCATGAGTTGCTATAGACACGAGTTTGTTTCTTAGTTGAGTCGTCGTATTGTTTTTTGTTTATGTCATGTTGCTTGAGGACAAGCGAACGTTTTAAGTTGAGGGTGTTGATGTGCCGCCATTTTACGGCACTTTCGACTCCTTTTAACTAAGAACAATCGTACGTTTTCAAGCAACCGTCGTCGTTTTTGATGTTTTTATGTTATATTTGTAGGAAATGGAGACAAACATGGAAACAGAAGGAAATACGCGAAAAAGAGCATTCTGGATAAGAGTGACGGTTCAGGTGACGGTCCGTCAAGGGTGTGACGGTCCGTCACCCAAACCGTCACACCAAGGCAGCAGCCAAGGCAGCACCACTGCCTAAGGGTGACGGTCCAGGCGACGGTCCGTCAACCCTGTGACGGTCCGTCACCCTGGCCGTCACACTTAGGCAGTCCGCGACGCAGAATCCGAGCGTTTTTGGGATTGGTTTCCTAGACTCCTATAAATACCCTATGTTAGTTTTATTTTAATTATGCATTCAATATACAATAGTTCTCCCAATAGTTTTAGGAGTTTTTGAGCGAGTTTTGAGAGAGGAAACGCGCTACACACGGTTTCCTTCTCCTAAATCTTGTTCTTGATTCGTTCTTGGGATCTTTGGTTTCTTGTTCTTGGAATAATTAAAGATTGTTTTCACTACATTGTAAGGATCTCTTTTCTTTATTATGCATATGACTTTATTTTATTCTTCTACAAGCATGATTAACTAAACCTCCCACAACTAGGGTTGTGGGAGCCATGGCAAACGTAGCAATATAGATTTCGGGTAGCGTTGGGTTCAATATATGTATTGTCACGTTGTTAATCATTCATTATTTAACGTTTTCTAGTGGTTGCAAACATTAGAACATGCCTAGGTTTAAGTTTGCTTGAGTAAAGAGATTAAAATCGGGAAACTTGATTAACAACAAGGATTCGAGACTGCTAACTCTCGTCTAATGATTAATGTTGTAACTCGATTAATCTACTTGATGTTTAGGATTGAAATCTAAAAAGAACATCTTTTCGAGGTCGAGAGAATAGAAAAGGAAATTTGTTTATTTGGTCGAGAGACGTTTAGACGATACCATTGCTTCAATCACATCGTGACACGCATATAAAAAGAACCCGATTAAGCCTAGGATCGACATTGTTACCAACGCCATGGTAATCACTTCCCTAGTTCATTCTCCTATTGATTATAATTCATACGTTAATTGTTCGTTTTGTTTACGCATTGTTTACACAAAACCCCCCCTTTATTTACCGGAAACTATTGACGACTAGTCACTTAATTCACTAAAGACTTAATTCTCACCATATTCTCTGTGGGATTCGACCCCAACCTAGTTGGGTTCTATATTTGACTACGACCGCTTACGCTTCGTTAATTCGAGGTGTAGTTTGGGCGTTATCAAATAGTGGCGCCGTTGCCGGGGAATACGGTTGTTAATTAAGTCTGGTGTGTTTATTAGACTCTTAGTCATAATTTCCTGCTTTACGTTTATTTGTTGTTTTTGTCTTTGACAGGGTACACAGTTGTGCATGCCAAGTACCCGAAGTTCGGGGCAACAAATTTTACCTTACGACCCCGAGCTTGCTAGAACATTGAGGCGGAATATGGCTGCACAACTAGAGGCAGCGAGGATTGCTGCAGAACTGCAGGCCCAACAAAATCTGAATGTTGGTGGTCTGCAGGATGAGATCGCACGGAATGATGAGGATCTCGACTTAGATGGAGCTAGCGCTACGGGCGCCATTGTTGTTCCACCGCTACCGCCCGTAGCCAAGTTCAACATCACTAGCACGATGATCCAGCTGTTGAACTTGAGAGGAGTGTTCCGAGGTGTCGCTGGGGAGGATCCAAACCAGCACCTAATGAATTTCGTGGGCATATGCAAGTCGTTTGAACTACCGGGCGTGAGTCAGACAGCGATCAGGCTCAGGTTGTTTCCGTTGTCTCTGTCTGATGAGGCAGCATTGTGGTTGTATAGCTGACCCCCGACTATATCGCAACGTGGGGAGAGTTGAGAGGAGCTTTCCTATAAAGGTTCTTTCCTCCCTCTCGGATGATACAGTTGAGGGACGAGATTAGCAACTTTAGGCAGCAACCGCACGAAGCACTGCACGAGACTTGGTTGCGATTCAAAAAGAAGATAACACAATGCCCGAACCATCAGTTGACCGATAAATTTTTGATGCAGACGTTCTACCGGGCACTGAATTCGGCTACCAAGCCGACGTTAGACAACGCAGCAGGTGGTGCATTCATGGGTCTCACCTTTGTTGAGGCCACAACTACTTTGGACAGGCTCACCAAAACCAACAGGGCCTGCCACACACGAGATTCAGAGGTAGCAGCTAGTACGTATGTAGTTGGGGTGTCAGCTGAGCAGCGCAGAAAAGAGGAGGAGCGCGACCAAGACATGGCGCATCTGAAAACGCAGTTGGACCTACTGACCAAGCACTTGTTCTCAGGAGGTATGGAGAAGGTAAAAGCTGTGGGTTCCCAAGGTAGAGCAGCAGAGTTGGAAACTGAGGAAGCGAATTACTTGGGGGGTGTCCAGGCCAATGGCCAAGGAAACCAAGGTCGAAACTATCAGAGAGACAACCACTATGAGAAAACCGACTACAGAGATCACGACCAAGGAAACTGGAGGAACCACACTGATAAAGGTGGGTTGGATGTTCCACCTGGTAATCGGGATAGAGCTAGCACTGAGACAGGGACGTCGAAATTGGAGAGCATGATGGCAAAGATGCTGCTGAAGGTGGAATCGACTGACTCTGGGGTAAAGGAGATGAGGACTGAGTTATCAACGTTGAGTCAGGTAGTAGAGTCACATGCCACCGCGATCAAGCAGCTGGAGCAGCAAGTAGGGCAAATCTCGGCATCTCTGAACCAAAGGAAGACAGGTACCTTGCCGAGTGACACGACTCATCCAAGGAATGACGCTAGCTGTATGGCGATCACCACAAGAAGCGGCAAAATATTACCGGAATCACATCCGGTAATTCAGACTCAAGGTGATGTTGCGGATGATGAAAAGGCGGTAGAGGAGGAAACTCCAAAGCCCGCGGAGAAAAGCAAGGAAGCTGAAAAGCCTCCAACTATGATGCCTCGGCCACCACCTCCGTTCCCACAGCGTTTGAAGAAGAAAGCTGACGATGGTAAGTTCCTGAACTTCATGACCATGCTGAAGCAGATTTCAATAAACATACCATTGGTGGAAGCGCTGGAACAAATGCCCGGTTATGGCAAGTTCATGAAGGACTTGATTACAAAGAAGAGGTCGGTAAGTTTTGAACCGGAAGACAACCTCCACCACTGCAGCGCTATTTCCTCTAGATCGTTGGTCGAAAAGAAGGAAGATCCAGGTGCGTTTACTGTTCCCTGCACTGTTGGGAAGCTCAACTTCGGGAAAGCCTTGTGTGATCTGGGTGCTAGCATCAACTTGATGCCGCTAGCCGCCTATAAACAACTGGGTTTGGGAGCTCCTAAACCAACGTCCATAAGAGTGATGATGGCTGACCGCTCAGTGAAGAGACCTGTGGGAATATTGTCTGATGTGCTAGTAAAGATCGGTAAGCTTATATTCCTGGCCGACTTTGTGATCTTGGATTGCGAAGTGGATTTTGAAGTTCCCATAATCTTGGGACGACCATTGCTAGCCACAGCAAGAGCATTGGTAGACATGGAGAGAAACGAACTGACCTTCCGATTAAACAATGAAGTGGTCAAGTTCGATGTGTCCAAATTGATGAAGCAACCAAGTGAGATGAGGGTGGTCACGGTCATCAATACGATTGAGGAAGTCCCTGCGGATGTGTATCTTGAAGAGAAGGGTTGTGTTGAAACCCGAGCTGTTATGAGAGTAAAGTCGCGATCGCGAAAGAACGAGCAGGTGAAAGAAAGCGGTGAAAATAAATCAAGAAAATGAAAACACCGCAAGAGAATCTGCAAAGAAAGAGCGAAGAAGTTGTCGCGACTAGCTGCGAAGCCAATGAAGGAAGAAGCTGAAACACAATATGAGGTTGTCGCGTGCACACACTCCATCGAGTTCTCTTGTTTTGGAGACCCTGGCGGTCTCCAACATCATTCCAAAATCTGAGTCATATCGACTTCATAGGTATTCCTTTCTCTCACAGATTTTAGCTTTCATATGGATGCATTGGGGACAATGCATGAGTCTAAGTTGAGGGTGTGGGGAAACCTGTGAGTCACTACCGAGGGTTTTTGTTGCCGTGTTTCTTTTTCCTACGGTGTGCTATCTAGTAGAACCGGCATGTTTAGGTTGTTAGTTTAAATTTTTTTTTAGTGTCTATAGTGATAAATGGCGTTTTTGTGGACTAAAAAGAGGCCCCTTAAAATTTTTCTGGTTGTGCACTTATGTTGAAACGATTGACTGTCTGGATCTTTGGATGTCATTGTGTGATCATGATTAGAATGAGTATGCTTAAGCCGAGCGGCTGTTTGATAGTTGGTAGTGGTATAGTTTCTTGGTGCCAAGAGTGTGTGAGCGTATTTTGTATAAATTCTTACTCTGTGCATGCATCTAGAACTTGCCCGGTCTATTTTGTTAAGTTTGAAGTTTGGTTGCTTAGGAAAGGATCACAGGCCCTTTTTGTGTGCAGTCCACTTAACCTAAAAAGACCGTCCAAATATAAATAATCCCTTTGATCCCTGTTTGAGCCATAATTGACCTTGTTCTTTCAATAACCTGTCACCATTCCTGTTTAACTTTGAATCCCTATTTTGGCCCTGGTCCTTCCTTGGACATCGTGCACCTCAACGCAGGCAATCAGCCTAAGTTGAGGGTGGCTACTATAGAGATAAACCCTGTTTTGGCCCTGGTCCTTCCATGGACATGGTGCACCTCAACGCAGGCAATCAGCCCAAGTTGAGGGTGGCTATTACAGAGGTGAATGATAAGAAAAAGAGGATGAAGAAGATTGGTTGGGAATAGAATGAAAATTCGGGTGTGTGCCTAAGAAAAGAAAAGAAAAAAAAAAAGAGATAAAAAAGATCGAAAAAGTAATAAAAAGAATTGTCAAAATAAAGAGGCCGTACCTGTAGCTAGAGAGAAGGAAATAAAAAGGTGAATAAGGATGGACAAAGTAAAGTATGTGGTAATAAGACGTCGGTGGTCCCAAGGAGGGCTTAGTCACTAACCCCTAAATGTATCCTACCTGCACCTGAAGCCTCATTACAAGCCTAAACAAGTCCTGTAGTGATCCTGAGCGGCTTTCTGAAGAACTAAAATAGAATAGTAAGGGCAAGCCTATGGTATCGCATGTGCATTGTTTGAAATCGTTTGTGAGTGTGAGCGCTTACCTAGTCCCAAATCTTGTGTGTGGGATTTCTTTGTGGTGAGGGCACCAAGATTTCTGTATTGTCTATTGATTGTTAGGATAGATGCGCGTGTGTATGTAGAATGTTCTATTATATCGGAATGACATGTTTGGATCCTTGCAAGTTAGCGTTTCATATATTTATGTGCTATAAGGGAGCTTGATTTAAAATTGAAGATGAGTTTGAATGACCATGAGTTGCTATAGACACGAGTTTGTTTCTTAGTTTAGTCGCCGTATTGTTTTTTGTTTATGTCATGTTGCTTGAGGACAAGCGAACATTTTAAGTTGAGGGTGTTGATGTGCCGCCATTTTACGACACTTTCGACTCCTTTTAACTAAGAACAATCGTACGTTTTCAAGCAACCGTCATCGTTTTTGATGTTTTTATGTTATATTTGTAGGAAATGGAGACAAACATGGAAACGGAAGGAAATACGCGAAAAAAAGCATTCTGGATAAGAGTGACGGTTCAGGTGACGGTCCGTCAAGGGTGTGACGGTCCGTCACCCAAACCGTCACACCAAGGCAGCAAGTGAGGCAGTCCACTGCCTAAGGGTGACGGTCCAGGCGACGGTCCGTCAACCCTGTGACGGTCCATCAGCCTGGCCATCACACGAGCCTAAGATGGAATGACTAAACCACAAGAACCCACATCCGCTAAACAAAACCAGGATAAGAATAGACTTTAATACCACAACTGTTCAGAAGGCTACACAATCAGTTTCTCAATTATATAGGACCCACTAGCCCCTCAATAATCTTAGTCCAAAACAACCATGATCTCAACAGGTCTAAAACCACTAATACAATTAAAGGGAAGTTCATAACTAGATCTGCAAAATGAAAAGGAGTAATATAATCTACCTATCGTCCCAACGGCTGCCTAAACAACCGAGGAACACAAACAAGTGAAAAAAAAAGCTCGAGCCTCCCATACAACTGAAGCATACACTGAGCACACAACAAATATGGGTGGAAGAAGAATAACAAATGCATGATGATGATATGATGCATCTGATGTAAAAGTAACCCATATGTTCCCCCTATGGTACCCCCAAGGCCGAATAGAGGCAGGACCTATGGAAGGACTCTACCCGTGTACCTCTACTCTACCATACACCTCTCCTTCTAGTGCGTGCGTCAGCCCATAGCCGGTAACACAGGAACCACATAGTCCATGGAGGTCTACTGTAGACCACATACAAAATCGCACATCTCAAAATATATCTCAATACTCAAAATCTCATAGCACATGTCTGGAATTAAATTGGGTCTAAAACAGTACTAGTAATCTTAGAAGACCCTCTCAAAGGGTTCTTGAAGTATATCCGAGTCTAAAATCAGTACTCAAGCCTCAATAATCCTCTCAAAATGTGCCCAGAACATATTCGGGTCTAAAACTATGGTAAAACATGTCTAGCACTGTTAGGCGACTTCCCACACACACGCAAGTGTAGGTGGTCGTCCAAGTAATATAATTTATGACTTAACAATTGTTCTAATTTATTCGTATACCGCTAAAATAAACAAGTATTAAAGTAACTAAAGTATGAGTTTTGTAGTAATTAAAGATCTAAAATAATATGACAAAATTAAATGCAAGAAAGTAATGATTTTAGGTTCCAAGTTTAGAGAGAATTCCAGGGTTACAACCTATTGATGCAATCATAAGTAGTAGTCACTTGAATCGACTTGTTCGTTCACCTAGTTGTTGATTCCGGGGTTGATTTTACAACTATGGTCTTTCGAGCCTCTAGTTGCCTATAAAAAATAGCATCACAACTACATCATTGAGTGGGGATGTGACATCTTATTTTGAAAGCATTTATATATCTTCCTGTATGAACCAAGCAAGGCATTCTAGGTATATTCCAATCATAGTCGCTAACCTACCCCTTACGTTACAAAAGAGAGGCCTTGCTCCTTATATTCCTCGATATACCTTGTTGATCCTTCTGCCGAGTTCACAACAATGTTATATATTTATCTTAATGGCGGCCAAGAATCAAAATACTAAACACAGGAATATAAGAACAACTAATAATGGCAAACGAACAATCAATCCAATTTCATACTAAATAGTTATGTGTTTGTAGCCGTAACCCCAGAACAAGGGTTCTTAGCTACTTATGTTAATCAAAAACACAAATAACAATGTTTTCATCCAAAGTTATGGCTAAGAAAAGGAAGAATAAAAGAAACCTAATGATGAATTCTAATCTCTGCCTTCTGCTCTAAAAATATGACCGAACTCTTACAAAAGACGCACATGGTTCTATTTATAGGGCTTGGGAAATAACCCATTTTCCTTCTTTGAAGCAGCATAGAAAAAGTTGGGAAATTTTTGGTAGAGCAGGGCTGGCGGGCCGCGCTATTGGTGCGCCAAGACTGGCCTTCTAAAGTTTGCCCCTTGGGGAACTGCACCTCTGTTGCGCCAACTTGGCCCTTCTGAAGTTTGTGGGTTGGGGTAGCACGCCAGTGATGCACCGCTGCCTGTTTTCTCTCTTCACGTGCTCTCGAACACTCCCCTACGTAGGTATCCATGATTCTTTCATCCGAATCATCTCCCAATGGTTAATTTCCTTCGTCATCTCACCTACAAGCATCTAATCATGTGTCTTAGTACAACCTATAACAATTCAACTCAAAACACACAATATATAGTAAGTAATGCTCTTAAAACATAAGGTAACATGGGTAAAATATGATAAACGAGCATCTAAATATGCCCAAGATCACCACCCCACACTGAAAACCTTTTTTTGTCCTCGGACAACTCACTACCCTCTATGCTATGCTTTACCATAAACACCTAAGGAACTTTCCCTCCTCACTTGCAAGAGGCTAGACAATTTTAATCATGCTTTCGTAGTTCATGTAGCAAGCAACATCAAAACACCACTTTTTAGATTTAAGATCCTTCACTTGAAACAACACATCCTCTATAACCGGCTCTTCATCCTAATATCGGGCCAACATATCCATGTGTAAAAAATGCAAGTAATAACCCTACCAAATACATGACATGTGTGCCCTCACAATTTAGTATTGCCCCTATGTTTTCAATCACACCAATCTACTTTAAATGGGGTATTTTGAATCAATAAAACACTCAATGTCTCAAAATATGTTTCAAACATATCATAACATACCATAGGCTTGCCCGTAGTGTATAGTGAATTCAACAAAGCAATCACATTCATGAAATCAAAAGGACTTTCGTTTGGTTGTAATGTTGTCTTCGGGATGGGTAGGATACTTTTAGGTACCAAGTGACTCTTTTTCCTTTTGCACATGACACTACATTTTTACTCTTTTCTTTCTCCTTATGTTCACACCATCTTGCACTACCACTTCCTCTTTCTACTTTTTGCCCTTTCGTTGATGCGTACTTGTTGCTAGTAAAAGTAAATCATTTATTTTTCTTTCCTCTTTTTTTTTCTCATTCTCTTTTTTAATCCTATCAACAAGCATTTCACAAACTTTACCCGGGCTCCACATTTTCATTTCTCTACATTCACCTTCACATTCATCTACCCTTCTCCTTGGTTTCCCCCTATTTTTTATTTTTTTTTCATAACTTTTTAAGTTCATAGTGCATTAGGGATTTTCATTTGGATCGAATTCATCGGGCATAAATAAAGTGGACAGGCTCATTATGCGGCTTAACAAAAAAATAGGCTTCAACGCTCAAAGGGGATTCACTAGTGGCAATGTCAAGGTGGCACAAACAATCATAGAAGAAACAAGAAAAACCAAATAATTGGCTTTCCAAGAAAATGCCATAATCATGTTTCACGAATTTCATGCTAGTCAAAGTTCACACACACAAGGGGCAAGTTATATATGCTCTTCTATGCAAGAAACCAATCAAAACACACACACATGGCACCATGATGCATATAGAGGAGAGTTACACTTGAATGCTCACACACAAACACATTGAGTGAATTTACACAATTAAGCTTGTTTCCTTCATATTTTGAGTCTAGTTACAGAGCCTATGTATCTCTTATGAAGTTCTCACTCACTTGCCTAGATTCACATGAACTACCCATGACATCTAACTAAGCTTCAAGTGGGATTTCTAAGTTCCAAAGGCAAGGCTTCTAATCCTACAATCCTATGAATAATTTTCTCTTAAGACGGTCATCATCCATCCATCATCGGGACAAGCCATTACTACTATGACTTTCCTTACAATCTATCCTAAAAAAAATTGCTACCCGGTTCAAATGGACTATCCTCAGGAAAAGAACCGAAAACAAAAGTCGAGGAACCCAACCTAAAGAGAAAACAAACCTAACTAAGCATACTACCAACCATCCTTGTCAATAGCTAAAAACCAGTCACACGACGCTTACATCACTTAAGATATAGCTATGAAAATCATAGAAAGTCACTTCTCCACCCCAAACTTAAACATTGCACTGTCCTTAGTGCTTCAAATAAGTACAAAAGTAAGAGTAAGAGAAGGAACTCCCTGGGCCTCTAGGCGTCGTCCACATCATCATCATCAGGAATGAATTCCTGATCTTGCTCCACTGTAGTATCATTAACCTCCATCAAATCAGTACCAGCATCATCACTCTCATCATTAGTGTCATGTACGATTGGCTCATCATCATCCAAAGGCTCTTGAAAAGCCAGCCCCATCTTGCACACATATATATTGCACTGTCAGTAAGTGGGTACTGATCGCTTAATACAACCATCTCCTCCTCGGTCGCAGGTCGATCACTAATTATCAACTGTAGCTCTGCCATCCCATACATTCTTCCCATCCAACTATCATTTTAAGCATGTCGGTCAGCATTAGAAAGTACTGGACCGTGTGAAGTATCTTGGGGCTACGTCTTTGTCACATCAACTTATTGACTCATAAGTTATTGCACTTAGGGTAGGAACATATCATGAATCTCCTCTTCAACATCTTTTTTTCTTAAAAAGTGGGTCACCAACCCTCTATAGCAAAAATGCCATTTTTGTTGTTTTGAAATTTCATCATATTATGTCTTAGCACCAAAGACAAATTGATCGGCATTCCCTTGATGAGCATGTATACAAGCATCACCCTATCTTTAGTCACCTCAGTTGTGTTCTTGAATGGTAGAAGAGTGATACACACAATTTTCAACCACACTCTGGCCTCTTGGCTGAAATACGCATAGTGCAATATAGCATGTCGCCCGGTTTCTTTACTCCTTTCCCAATGAGCCGTTGAATTAACTCCACAAAGTGTGTGGCATATGTCGCGATATGGTGGCTCCTCTTTCATTTACAAGTAGGGTGCAACATCAACATGTGGTGTCCCTAAATATTCATTCAGGACCCGTGTGGTGAATCGGAACACCTTTCCCCGAACTTCTACTTTGTGGCTTCTACCTTCCACTGTTTGCCAGTTTGCATGAAATTCCCTTACCATCATAAGGTTGCACTCTCCTTAATCCTGAAAGATGTATTGAATTACCAATATGTAGACCATCTCATGAATTTGGGGGAATTCTGCTTGCAATCGTGCCTCATCAACATGCTCATCTCCATGGTACTTTGCTTCTTTTTGGGATTCAAACCAATCGATCCCCTGAATCCACACTTTTGCATTCCAGTATTTTTGTGGGGGTGCCCGCGGGATCGGTGGGGCTGCTATCCCAGATGATTTACCTTTTCGGGACCTCTTGCTTCTCATGCCTTCTATAATCGATTTCTTCCCTCTTGGAGGGATTGTACCTATACACACCAGTTACACAAATCAGCCCAGTACAATTATAACTAGCCAAATCAGTGTTTTTCATTGGGTGTTAACAACCCCATACTTAATTTGCTAGCAATGGTGTCTATAGGTTGCTAACATGACACCATCTCAACCATCCAATTTCCACAAGTATATTCCAAACAATTTTCAAGTGTTCACTACCCTTGTTCAAGATAAAACACTATTCATGGCCACAACTTCATTCAATGTAGTACAAATTCACCAATTTTCTTGAAGTTTTAGAGTGACTCATCTCTTTCTACTACTTACTTTGCTTTCCATAAATCAAGACCCACAACAAAACAAGAAACAAAATTCGAAATCCACCATTACTAGTGTATACACGAAAAATATTCTTCCTTGTGGGTGTATTTTAAGAGTTCAAGCTTTCATCAATGGTGAAAAAACTTTTAGTTCTTCCAACAAGATGAAACAAGTTTACACCTACTAATCTTGATCATGGAAAGCATAAATAAGAAGTAGAGAGTGTTAGGAAGTAAAAGAAGACCTTACCTTGAGAAATTATGGAGAATGTTAAAGCTTGAGGGGAGTAACAATGGAGGAAGAAGAAGAAATTTGAGAGAAAAAGGGGTGAGGGGCGCCGCTCCTTTTGTGAAGAATGAAAAGTATTGGAGGAAAATTAGGTGTTTTAATGAGTTTAAACTTAAAATTTCGGGTCTTGGGTTGGTTGACCCATGACCCGCCCCTCTTTCATCCAAATGGGATACCTGAAATGGGCATGGGGCACCACGCCTCAGTTGCACCAGAAATGGCTCATAAAAGTTTCGAGGTTGGCACGATGCGCCAATAACGCGTCCGTATAAATTTCAGCATGGGGCAGTGCACTCATGATGCACCAAATGAGGCACTCAGAAGTTTCATGCATGGGGCAGTGCGACTGTTATACGCTTGGCTGGGTTTTTGCTTGGGGTGGCACACCAAGGTTAAGCCCAGCTGGTTTCATGTATGGGGCGGTGCACCAGCAAGGCGCCGTGTGAGGTTCACATAAGTTTGGTCCCTAGGGGTGGTGCGCCAAGGCTCTGCTTGACCCCTGGGATGCAATTTTTTTGTTACTTACCTCTCCCCATGTCGTCATTAGCTCGCATTTGTCCCCTTTTTCCTATAAAATCAGCAAACCATTAGAAAAATGGTGGGTTGCCTCCCACCTAGCGCCTTAGTTTCGGTCGTGGCACGACTCATATTTTTGTATTTTGTTATTTTTATCCTAACCTATTATAATACATTCATGGGTTGCCTCCCACACAGTTCCTAAATTAACATCGCAGCACGATGCACCTCAAGAATTACTCATCCGATAGGATAATTGAGGTTTTCTCTATGTCCACATGCTCAGCCCAATAATGCTTCACTCTTTGACCATTCACCAAGAATGTACCCATTTTGTCGGCTCTCCACATCTCAACTTCTCTATGTGGTGTCATCCTTACTACCTCAAATGGTCCAGACCACTTGTACTTAATCTTTCCAGGGAAAATCTTCAGTCTCAAATTGAATAGGAGGACTCTTTGACCAGGTTCAAACGAGCGAGGAATAATGTGCTTGTCGTACCACCTCATCGTATTCTCCTTGTAGAGCTTGGCATTCTCATACCCTTGTAACCTAAACTCATCAAGTTCATTAAGCTGCAGTTGTCTCTTCTGCCCCACTAGTTCTTCATCCAGATTCAGCTTCTTGATAGCCCAATAGGCTTGGTGTTCCAACTCTACTGGCAGATGACAAGCCTTACCATATACGAGCCGATAGGGGGAGGCTCCAATAGTTGTTTTGTACGCTGTTCGATATGCCTATAGTACATCATCAAGATTTTCAGCCCAATCATTCCTTTGCTCATTCATAATCTTCTCTAGAATCTGTTTCACTTCCCTATTCGATACCTCAACCTACCCGCTAGTTTAGGGATGATATGCAGTAGCGAACTTTTCACGCACCCCATACTTAGCCAATAATTTTCTGAACCAGTTATTAATGAAGTTAGTTCCACCATCACTGATTATTGCTCGCGGAGTATCGAATCTCGTGAATATATTCTTCTTGACAAAGTTCAACACCTTTTTTTCATCGTTGGTAGGGAGAGCTACAACCTCTACCCACTTGGACACATAATCCACCGCAACAAATATGTACTTGTTTCAAAAAGATGGTGGGAAGGGCCCCATAAAGTCAATCCCCCATACATCAAAGATCTTCACCTTGAGGATGTTCTGCAAAGGCATCTCATGCCTTCTAGCGATAGCTCCAGTCCTTTGGCACTGATCACATCCTTTGACAAAGGCTACCACATCCTTGAATATCTTAGGCCAATAGAAGCCCGACTGTAGTACCTTATGTGTTGTGCGCTCTCCTCCATTATGTCCCCCATAAGGAGAAGAATGACAACTCTCAAAGATCTCCCACACATGATTTTCCAGAATGCATCTTCTGATTATTTGATCCAAACCTTGTTTGAACAAGTAGGTTTCATCCCATATATAAAAGCGAGAGTCATGATATAGCTTCTTCTTTTGTTGAGTAGTGGCTTCAGGGGGGTACACTTCACTCACCACTAAGTTGACAATATCAGCATACCAAGGCACCTCAGCAACACTTAATGCTAGGAGTTTTTCATCTGTAAACTCCTCTCTGATATGCCCATCATTAGGCATATTTGACCAATCCTTAAGCCTAGACAAGTGATCCTCTACCTGGTTCTCTGTGCCTTTTATCTCCTTCATCTCCAAATAAAACTCTTAAAGTAGCAAAATCCACCTAATAAGCATTGGCTTCGCATCCTTCTTGCTAAACAAGTAACGGATCGCAGCCTGATCCATATATACAATAACTTTTGTTCCCATAAGATATGAGTGAAATTTGTCAAAAGCAAAGACTAACGCTAGAAACTCTCTCTCAGTGACTGTGTAGTTTGTTTGAGTTGAATAAAGTGTCTTACTCGTATAATAGATAGAATGAAGTACCTTGTCGACTCTCTGGCCCAACACAGCTCCAACCGCAACATCACTGGCATCACACATAAGCTCAAAAAGTAGCTCTCAATTCAGTGCAATCAAAATAGGAGCTTCAATCAAACGCTTCTTCAAATTCTCAAAAGCCTTCACACGGTCATCACTGAATTCATACTTCACTTCTTTCTCATGCAGCTTGCATATTGGCCTGGATATCTTTGAAAAGTCTTTAATGAAGCGTTTGTAGAAGCCTGCATGACAAAGAAAACTACGCACACCTCTCACAGACACTAGAGGTGATAGTTTCTCAATTACTTCTATCTTCGCGCGATCTACTTCTAACCCCATTTTTGACACTTTATGGCCAAGGACAATGCCTTCCATGACAAAAAAGGGTCACTTCTCCTAGTTAAGAACCAAATTCATCTCCTCACATCTTGCCAATACCCTATTCAAATTCAAAAGACAAGTGTCAAACGACTTCCCTAACGCTACGAAGTCATCCATGAATACTTCGATAATCTCCTCCACCATATCGGAAAAAATAGCCATCATACACCTCTGAAATGTAGCTAGCGCATTACAAAGCCCAAAGGGCATACGTTTGAAAGCATATGTGCCATAAGGATAGGAAAATGTCATTTTTTCTTGATCCTTTTGTTCTATGGCTATTTGATTGTAGCTGGAATATCCATGTAAGAAGCAAAAGTACTCCTGGATAGCTAAACTGCCCAACATTTGATCAATGAAGGGGATGGGATAATGATCTTTCTAGGTGGCTTCATTTAATTTCCTATAGTCCATGCAAATCCTCCACCCAGTAACTGTATGCGTTGGAATTAGCTCATCCTTCTCATTTGTTATCACAGCCATCCCCCTTTCTTGGGAACACATTAAACAGGACTGACCCACTTGCTATCTGAGATGGGTAACACAATACCTGAGTCAAGCCGTTTGATCACCTCTTTCCGCACTGCATCCTTCATGGGAGGGTTCAATCATTTTTGAAGCGATGTCATGGGCTTGTAACCTTCCTCCAGGCAGATCTTATGCATGTAAAATGACATATTGATCCCATGAATGTCAGACATCTACCACCCAATTTCTCTCTTCCTCTTACATAATACTGCTAGAGCTTTCTTCACCTGTGCTTCATTTAATCCAGCCGTGAGAATAACTGGTAGTGTATCATCTTCTCCAAAATATGCATTCAGATGAGGTGGGAGAGGTTTCATCTCTATCTTTGGGTCCTCTTCAATAGATGTCTTGGGAGGGGGTCCCAACGATCTATTAAGAGGCTCGAACTCTGTAGTACTAGACAATACCCAAGCTGCTTCCAAGCATTGAACCATTTCCTGTGCCGCTCCATCTCCGTATACAGTTTTCCATGTAGGGTCTATCTCTAATGGATCTTTGGATGTTATGAGTGGTATCCCTGATTCTATGTCCACCACAGTAATATTCGATAAATCCTCATACAATGCAAGCAACTTCATTACCTTGTAAACATTCAAGACTTCCACTTTGTCATGTGATCTCATAGTGAGTTGAGACGTCATGGGCTTGTACCCTTCCTCCATGTAGATCTTATGCATGAAAAATGATTGATTAATCCCATGAATGTTAGACACCTGCCACCCAATTGCTCTCTTCCTCTTACACAATACTGCTAGAGCTTCCTTTACCTGTGGTTCATTCAATCCAGTCGCGAGAATAATTGGTAGTGTATCATCTTCTCTAAAATATGCATACTTCAGATGAGGTGGGAGAGGTTTCATATCTAGATTTGGGCCTCTTCAATAGATGGCTTAGGAGGGGGTCCCAACGGTCTATTAAGAGGATCGAACTCTGTAGTACTAGACAATACCCAAGCTGCTTCCAAGCATTGAACCATTTTCTGTGCCGCTCCATCTCTATATATATCTATCCCTATGAGGGCTCTCTCCAATGGATCTTTGGAGGTTATGAGCAGTATCCCTGATTCTATGTCCATCACAGTAATAGCCGATAAGTCCTCATACAATGCAGGCAACTTCATTGCCTTGTAAACATTGAAGACTTCCACCTTGTCATGTGCTTTCATGGTGAGTTGGCTTGCAGCCACATCTATCAACGCTCTACATGTAGCCAATAATGGATGTCCCAAAATAAATGGGACTTCCGGGTCTAGTTCAAAATGCAAGATCAGAAAATCCACCAGAAAGATTAATGAACCAATCTGCACCAATACGTCTTCAATTATGCCCTCAGGTCTAGCTAAAGATCTATCTTCCAGCTGCAAAACAATTGTAGTGGGATAAGGACTACCCAATCCCATCTTTTTGAAGACTGAAAATGGCATTAGGTTGATACTTGCCCCAAGGTCGCATAGTGCTCGTGCTATAACTTTCTGACCAATGGTGATCTCAATAGTAAAACATCCCGGATCCTTCAGTTTTGTTGGCAACTTGTTCTGAATTTGAGACGTGCATACCTCTGTAAGAGCGACTGTGGTATATTCAGTCAGCCTATTCTTGTTTTCCATGATGTCTTTGATGTACTTCACATACTTTGGAATTCCTTGAAGAACATCTATGAGGGGGAGATTAAGGTGTACCTGCCTCAAAAGGTCAAGAAATTTCTTGAAACTAGCCTCTTCCCTTTATTAATCAACTTTTTTGGAAACAGTGGGGAGGCTTCACAATAATTTCATCTTCTTTCACCTTTGTCTCTGCACTAGCTTTAGCCTTTTCGATTGCAACTTTAACTACCTTGGGATCTGCTTTCTTCGGCGCCAGCTCTTCCAGTTCTATCCCACTTCGGGTAGTGACTACATTCACCTTCTTAGGATTTGGGTCAGTATCACTTGGAACACCCCCTTGAGGTCTCATATTATGTGCTCCTTCTAGCTTACCCACTTGCTTTTCCAAGTTCCGAATGACAGTCTTTTGATCTTTCATATCCGCTTCATACTTGTCTTGGCTTTCCATGATTGACTTTAGCATTCCTCTATGTTGCTTGGCACGGCCGCAGGCTTATTGTTTCCAACAAATTGTTGGGTCTGACCTTGGTTCCTGAATTGATTCTGGACTTGATTGGTTCTATATGACAAATTGTTCCTTAAGTTAGCATTTTATGCATTTCAAAAATTCTAATTTCTGCCTCTTTGAGCATACCCCACAAAATTTACCGAATCTGGATTTGCTGCACAATCCTCCAATAAGTGGTCTCCCCCACAAGTGTCGCAAAACTGAAGAGATGCAGGTTGTACTGCATTCACTGGTGCCTAACTATTCCCAAGCGCAAACTTGTTAAGGACCATAGCTACATTACTCATATGATTAGCCATAGATTCAACCTTGGCAAATAAATTCGTGTTGGAATCTACCTCAAGCCACCCAACAACATTATTAGGGGTGGCTCGGCTGGTGTCCATGTTCCAT
The DNA here is from genome assembly GCA_003996215.1 of Jaltomata sinuosa. Lineage (NCBI taxonomy): Eukaryota > Viridiplantae > Streptophyta > Magnoliopsida > Solanales > Solanaceae > Jaltomata > Jaltomata sinuosa. The sequence goes on along the minus strand of QJPP01000589.1, from coordinate 52,136 downwards.
TCCAGATTACTCTATGCCATTCTCTGCAAAAGAGTGTACAACTGATCATACGTCTTCTCTATTGCTTGTCCGTCCACTACACAGTCTAGCAAAATATTTGAATGAGGTTCAAGACCTTCAATGAATGTGTGAACCAACACCTCATTAGTTTGCTGATGATGAGGACAGTTCATGAGGAGGGACTTAAATCTCTCCCAAGCTGTGTAGAGATTCTCACCATCTTTCTGCCTGAAACTCAAAATCTCGCTCCTCAGCTTGGTTGTCTTCCCAGATAGAAAGAAATGCATCAAGAATTTTCAGGCCAAATCATTCCACGAAGTGATGGAGTTCGGCGGCTCAACTTTCAACCATCTCCTTGTTTTCCCAAGTAGAGAAAATGGAAACAGTGTTAACCGAACATAGTCTTTTGTGACCCCAGTTGGTATGAATCTATCACTGATTTCCAGAAACTTCTGGATATGTTTATGCGGGTCTTCATGTGGCAAACCCGTGAAATGACCATTGGTGTGCAAGAGTTGCACCATATTCTGCTTAAGTTCAAAACACCCACCTGGTGTGGGTTTTTGGATGTTGTTGGTGACATTAGTCATGAGTTGGATTGCCACATCGTGCACTAGCCTCGGTGCTACAATTTCTGCAAGAACAAATTCTGGTTGCTCAACTATCTGGATTGGATTCTCCACCACCTCCTGAAACTTAATAGGATAAAGTATTGATGCCCTTCTCCTTTGGTGCAATAGCCGTTCAGGTTCAGGGTGGGGTTCCACTAAGTCCTTTGTCCTTTCCAGTTTGTTTCCAATTCAAAGTTAGTACCTGAAGATTTTTCCAAAAGCTAAGATCAAGTTGTCAATACTTGAATAATAAAGTCGTATAAGAAAATTTAGAAATTTGCTAATTTCTAAGTCCCCGACAATGGCGCCAAAAACTTGTTAGGCAACTTCCACTCACACGTAAGTGTACGTAGTCGTTCAAGTAATATAGACTGGTTATTCCGGATATCATACCCAAGAGACTTATGACTTAGCAATTGTTCTAATTTATTCGTATACCGCTAAAATAAACAAGTATGAAAGTAACTAAAGTATGAGTTTTGTAGTAATTAAAGATATAAAATAAAATCACAAAATTAAATTCAAGTAAGTAATGATTTTCGGTTCCAAGTTTAGAGAGAATTCCAGGGTTACATCCTATTTATGCAATCATAAGTAGTAGTCACTTGAATCGACTTTTTTGTTGACCTAGTTGTTTATTCCGAGGTTGATTTTACAACTATGCTCTTCCGAGCCTCTAGTTGCTATCAAAAATAGCATCAGAACTACATCATTGAGCGAGGATGTGACATCTTATTTTGAAAGAATTTATATATCTTCCCGTATGAACAAACCAAGGCATTCTAGGTATATTCCTATCCTAGTTTCTAACCTACCCCTTACGTTACAAAAGAGAGGCCTTGCTCCTTATATTCCTCGATCTACCTTGTTCATCCTTCTCCCAAGTTTACAACAATGATATATATTTATCTTAATGGCGGCCAAGATTCAAAATACTAAACACAGGAATATAAGAACAACTAATAATGGCAAACGAACAATCAATCCAATTTCATACTAAATAGTCATGCATTTGTAGCCGTAACCCTAGAACAAGGGTTCTTATCCACTCATGTTAATCAAAAACAGAAATAACAATGTTTTCATCCAAAGTTATGGCTAAGAAAAGGAAGAAGAAAAGAAACCTAATGATGAATTCTGATCTCTGCCTTCTGCTCTCAAAAAATGATCGAACTCTTACAAAAGACGCACATAGTTCTATTTATAGGGTTTGGGAAATAACCCCTTTTCCATCTTCGTTTTGCAATAGAAAAAGTTGGACAATTTCTGGCGGAGCAGGGCTGGTGCGCCGCACCATTGGTGCACCAAGAATGGCCTTCTGAAGTTTTCCCCTTGGCGCGCCGCGCCTTTGTTTCACCAACTTTGCCCTTTTGAAGTTTGTGGGTTGGGGCAGCGTGCCAGTGATGCACCGCTTCCCGTTTTCTCTCTTCACATGCTCCCAAACACTTCGCTACGTTGGCATCCATGATTCTTTCATCCGAATCATCTCCCAATGGTAATATCCCATGTCATCTCAACTACAAGCATCTAATCATGTGTCTTAGTACAACATATAGCAATTCAAATCAAAGCACACAATATATAGTAAGTAATGCTCTTAAAACATAAGGTAACATGGGTAAAATACGATAAACATGCATATAAATATTCCCAATATCAAGCACTCCGACATAGCTAAGTCTAGTATCAGTAATAAAATCAGTTAGAAAATCAACGTAGTACCACTTTTATTTCAAGAAAATCCACCAGTCAATAGCAAATCCCATTTTATCATCAATTATACTGAAAACGAGCCCTCAAGGCCGTGAAAAGTTTAGAAAACTAGTGATAGTAGGCCCCAAGCCAATATAGAATTAAAACTTGCAGAAAAATCCTTTTTCATGGTTGATATGCTCGCAAACAATAGATTAGCCTAAAATGGCTCACAACATTTTTATCGTCCCTGCACAGGAACAAGCAGCTCTACAACACAATTATCCATCCTAAAGTAAGGTCACAATGTCTGAGACTCTCGGACATTCCCAAATATTCCACCGTCTATGTTCTAGAGTTAATACAAGGCCATACAGGACAACAAGGGTAATATACAATAATACACGAGTACTACAATCAATGTATGAACTAAACGGACCGAAGGGACGGACAAGGTCTGGAGTACCAACCTATAAAACCCACCCAAGGATACTAATTAGCCCAGTTATAGTCTATATATGCAAAGTCTATATAAGGAAAACTATAACCTACCTGTCATTCAATGACTAGTTGCGGGGAAGACATCTTCCAAGCTCAAACTGGTCCGAGAAGCTCTAAATCACGAAAATACTATCAACCTAATAATCTACACGTTAAAATGAAACCACAGATACCCATAATGCTATAAGCATAACTGGGTCGAAATTTGAGTCACAAGCGAGCCCATGGGCTCCACAATACTAAACTGGAAATGAAAACACCCATGTGTTCCCCATATTTCTGGGAGAACATGCCTAAAAAGTAAGAGAAAACGGACCATAGAAATGGGTCAAAACAACCCTAAGAATCAATAATTTAAAGAGGAGAATTTAAGGAAATCAACGGAAAAGAACAAGAGAATTACCCGATTTGGAGGCCAAAAATTGCTCAAGGATCCACAACAAACATTCCCCTAGGAAATAGTGGTGAGAAGGTGAAGAAATGGTGTAATTTGGAGTAACAATGGTGGATAGATCGCCTTAGAAAGAAGAGAACATGAGCTGGAAAAAAGAGGCCAACAGATATAAAAGTGTCATGCCCCGAGCCTACCCCCAAGATGTAACACGGGACCCAAGATCACAAGTGATCTCAAGATAACCCTTTGGCATTAGCATGACTTAAAAACTGAACAAAACATAATAACAGAAGCTTAACTGAAGTAATGAGCAACTCAACCTGTTTACATAAGTCAAAGTATAAGGATGAAAATCTAAATACAGTTGAATGTCTGACTCTATGTATGAAAGCCTCTACTACTGTCGAGTTGCTGGGACAAGACCCCAACTAACTCTAAATACTGAAATACTGAATACACAATCTAAATACTGAAATACTAAAACTAAACTCCAAGTCCTCGAAGGAGGAGGACTCACCAAGCTAACTGGATGTGTTGCTAATCTACTAGCCATGGACTGGGGAGCGGGATACAGAATCTACATCATAATAGGATGCAACACAAAGAAGTATGCGGTCAGTACTATGGAATGTACTGAGTATCCGAGATATGCGTAATCATGATAATAACATACTTAAACCATGCTTGAAATAAGTTCGTGTATGTAGAGAGATAGCATAAGGAAATATCAAGATATAAGGCATAAAACGTGAAATAAAGTCATAATTCAAAGTAGAGTATCATATAACTTATTAGCTTAAAAATAAACATGTGGGAGTTTCTCTTAACCGACATAAACTATGCTGAGCTAGATGGAGTCCAGTGTTATGCACCTACATTGAAAAGGGCTGTCCTAACCGGCCAAAGTTAGAACCATGTCATACCAGGATCCTGTCAAAAGCCACAGAGGGTACCTACAGTGGCACGTAGTTCTAGGACTAAGGGTACTCTCACCCAGTCCAACTCAGTGCTAAATACTACTGCCAAAACACACACACACACATATATATATATATAACATGAGGCTAACATATATGTGACATATCTAGATGTCGAAACTTGTTCATAACTTGTTCATACCCCGGATCTTCATACTACTCACGAACCTTGGTTTTAGAAAATGGTTCATGAGCATTGATGGTACATCGGGTGTCTTGTCTTGCATATTAGTTCATAACTTAGAAATTTAGATGGCACTAGTTCAATTTCATAATAACATAGGTTTTCATAGAACATAGGAACTAGGCATGCACTTGCTTTAAACATTCATGAGAATACATGTTATCAATTTCCCAATTTTCTTCTTAAATCAAACCATGCATGTAGGATTTACCATAATTAACCTTCAAATAAAAATAGAAGTTCATATGTAAAAACCCATGCAAAATCATGCAATTTAGTAGTAATTTCATAATAAAATCATGAGAAGTTAATTTATAGCAAAACCCATAAGAATTGGGTGAGAACCCTAATTTGAAAGTTCATGAAATCATAATTTGAAATTTGGGGTTTTGGGCACAAGGGTGAAAGGAACCCATTGTTGAATACCCTTATACCTTGATTGAAGCTAACCCACTAGGAATTGAAAAGAGGAGGAGTCTTGAACTTGGAGTTTGAGACTTGGAGCTTGAAACCCTAACTTCAAGCTTGAGAATATGGAACTCCTTTTCTTCTTTTGGAAGTTGATTGAAAGAATGGGAGAGAACTTAGGCCTAGTGGAAATAAAAACCCTCCTTAATAGGCTTAAAATGACTTAGTATAGAAGTTAAAAGATTGAAAAATTACAAAAATACCCCTGGACATAAACTTGAAAAACGTTGGAAAAAGACTGACTTTCAGAGACCACGGATGGGTTTCATGTGTCGTAGACCAAACCACGGCTTGTGGTTTCCCTCCGTCATTCTTGGCCAAAAGAACAAGCTGCAGAAGGCAGTCTACGGGTCAACAGGACAGACCCGTAGAAAGAATCACGGGTCGTAGTTTCTGGGGAACTTAGCTAGTCTCTGCTTCAATACCATGAGTGGACTTTATGGTCCGTGGTTCAGACCACGGTCCGTAGAAATCACTCGTGGTTCCTGGGAAAACAAGTAGCCCTCAGGTCAAGTTCCACGAGTGGTTTTTACAGCCCATAGAATGAACTACGGTCCATAAAAACAACTCATGGTTCTCAGACCAGTGGCCAACCTGCAGATGGCAAACCACGATTCCATTCCACGACCCGTGGTTCAAACCACGACCAGTGGTTTTGATCCGTAATTCCTGGGAACATGGAAATTTTTAGAGTTTCAAAATTAGAAAACTGGTTCGGTTTCTCGGGTGTTACAATATCTCCCCCTTGGGATCATTCGTCCTAGAATGAAGACTAAGAAAGGGAAAAGTGAAGAGAAAACAGCCCAACTAGCAACAAAACATGGAAATCAAGGAATAAACATGAAAACTGAACTTTTCAACTTAAAACATGATTGAATCAACTTTGAAAACATTAATGCATGCTAGGATCACGAGAGAAACAGATGGAATAGGATCAGAGGAACATACTAAGGAGGAAACTATTACTTCAAGCTGTAACCGGATCAAAAGGAGAAGGGTTAGGGTACTTGTCCTTCATGGGTGATTCTGCTTCCCAAGTAGCTCCTTCAAATGAGTTGTAAAAGTTGAAGTACTATCGTAGTAACCGAGTTCTGATTGAAATAAAAACTGAGTTGGTTTCATGAGACACGTATGCATGCTGAGATTATAAGAACAACCAATAGAATAGGAACTAGATATCCAACATGATAACTGGTCTGGGATGAGAGTAGGAACTCAGCTAAACTCATAAAGAACAAACATACTCTAGAAATCGTAGTTAACCAAAAAGGACACCAAACTGAGAGAAGTAGATATACGAGAAAACTATTCTTTTCTAAAAACCACTTGTACCATTTGCAACTAACAACCAACAGCGTACATAAAGGTACTAAGGTCTAAGTCTAACTACACGATTATCCATGTTCAACCTATCTCGACTAGATCTCTTGCATCAAGAACGTCTTCTAAGAATAGTATCCAATCTTATCACAACAACCAACTAACCTAGGGATCCCAACCAAAGGGTCACTAGTTGGGCAAAACAAGTATCCACATGAATCCCATCATGATATCCAAGATTATAACTATGGTCACCTTATGGTTTCGTAGCTTACCCCATTTAAGACTTCTCTCCTCTTCCCTATCATAACTAGGAATCGTAAATTCAAGAACTTCTACAGAGGGACATACTAAACTTCCTCATCTAACTATTTAGCATGAATAGTCCTTACCTCATGATTTACCCACACCTACAAGTCAAGGTGGAACAAGTACTCTAACAAGGAAAAGGAATCTGCTACCTCCTAGCTAGGATACTACAAGGCCTTCTCCCCTAACGCTTATAACAACATAAATCAGAATTATTGAAAGAAAAGAGCGGGAGCAGGAGTGTTATGAATGAAGGATTACAGATTGATCTTTACTTACACTTAGCGTGATTAAGACACTCAAGGTGAGGCTTGGGGAATTAAGCATAATAGGTATGAGTGATTCATGTACGAGGCACATAAGGCATGAATAGTGAGGATCACCACCCCTCGTCATCCAAGACAAGGTCAAAGGGCTTTAGAGCAAGGAAATCATGAGCGCGAACCATTTCAAGAATCAGGTCTGATCACATACATGATATAACATGATTTGATTTGTCATTAAAGAATGGCTGAGGACTGAATTGAGTAAATAGGACTGAGTGTACTGAGAGACATGGGTTCACATAGATAACGAACCTCAGGGCATAAAGCTGGGATTTATAGAATTGCAGAGTAAGAGTAAAATCGTTGTCTGAAGCAATCATTTGTCATTCTAGAAGCTGAATATGAGCGTGAATATGAAATAGGACTATGGCACTGACACACAAGGCATGCAAAAGGAATCTTAATGGCAGAAGTATACTTAGGATACTAGGATGGAAATAATCTTCTGCATCCCCTATTAACTTTGTTCTAACACCCAAAGGAATCACTACCTGAGCCTCCAAAATCTGACCGATTCTACATCCCACTATCTCCACCTTAGATTCATGCTACATTTTAAGTCTTTAGACCTCTCCCCAACCTCTCAAAGGAACTATGATCATTTTACCCAAGCAGAGCATACACTACTCTACGATCTAGCACTAATACCCACTTCCTTCTATAGTCTAAGGTTCTCCTTCTCCTAAAAGTCTAGGCCTCAACCCTCTTATCCCCACTCTGTTCTAGGTCAACAAAACCCACAACCAAACAAGAATAGGGGTCCGGGGGCTATGGGTGCATAAAGGAAGAAAATTTAGTGACATACCTGATTCAACTTCTGGAGGAATACTCTGACCCGACAGGCTAGGCAATGAAAGGAATTAGTTTTGGAGCTAAACACCATTGTTCCTCCACTTAGCTAAGGGGCATTCCTTGATCATATGGCCTAACATCCCATACCTAAAACAACCCTATGTGGTAGTAGGACACTCACCTAGATAAAAGTTACCACAACTACTACAACGAGGGTACCTCAAGGTCTTCGGAGCCCTATAGTGACAAGACTGAGAATCGAGGGTAGGTGTGCTAACTGAAGATGGGGTTGGTCTGGATGACCTCTGCTGAGAAGATGATTGGTTCCATTTTATGGTCTTCTTGTTCTTCCTCTTCCTCTTCTTTAGTTTCTCCTTCTCATTCAACTGAGCTATCATGGCTTGATCCAACAGATGGCTTCACAAAATTCTGCATTCGTAACCTCATGACCTGGAGTGGTTGGATTAGGATTCCTCGTGGGGTTTCTTCACAGAGACATTATCTGAAATGCGTAAGCAACAAATTAGAAGGGTAAGTAGAGTTAAACTCTATCGCACGATAGTGAACATGAAGAAGTGAAGTTTTTCCTAAAACACCTCGTATCCTCCCTCTCATAAGTGTGGCGCGCTTCACACCCATGAAAGAGACTCTACTTCATGCGGCTTTTAGACACCCTAGGAATCTTGAACCTGGTGCTCTGATACCAAGTTTTTCAAGCCCCGAGCCTACCCCCTGGATGTCACACAACACCCAAGATCACAAGTGATCTCAAGATAACCCTCTGGCATTCGCATGAGTTAAAAATTGGACAAAACATAATAACGAAAGCTTAACTAAAGTAATGAGAAACTCCACCTGTTTACATAAGTCAAAGTCTAAGGATGAAAATCTAAATACAGCTGAATGTCTGACTCTATGTATGAAAGCCTCTACTACTGGCGAGTTGCTGGGATAAGCCCCCAGCTAACTCTAAATACTGAAATACTGAATACACAATCTAAATACTGAAATACTGAAAATAAACTCCAAGTCCTTGAAGGAGGAGGAATCACCAAGCTTACTGGATGTGCAACTGATCTACTAGCCACGGACTGGGGAGCGGGCAACAGAATCTACATCATAATAGGATGCAGCACAAAAAGGTATGCGGTCAGTACTATGGAATGTACTGAGTATGTGTGATATGCGTAATCATGATAATAACATACTTAAAACATGCTTGAAATGAGTTCATGTATGTAGAGAGATAGCATAAGGAAATATCAAGATATAAGGCATAAAATGTGAAATAATGTCAGAATTCAATGTAGAGTATCATATAACTTATTAGCTTGAAAATAAACATGCGGGAGTATCTCTTAACCTACATAAATCATGCTGATCTACATGGAGTCCAGTGTTATGCACCCACACTGAAAATGGCTGTCCTAACCGGCCAAATTTAGAACCATGTCATACCAGAATCATGTCATAAGCCATAGAGGGCACCTACGGTGGCACGTAGTTCTGGGACTAAGGGTACTCTCACCCAGTCTAACTCAGTGCTAAATACTACTACCAAAACATATATATATATATATATATATATATATATATATATATATATATATATATAACATGAGGCTCACATACATGTGACCTACCTTGATGTCGAAACTTGTTCATACCCCGGATCTTCATACTACTCACGAACCTTGGTTTTAGAAAATGGTTCATGAGCATTGATGGTACATCGGGTGTCTTGTCTTGCATATTAGTTCATAACTTAGAAATTTGCATGGCACTAGTTCAACTTCATAATAACATAGGTTTTCATAGAACATAGGAACTAGGCATGCACTTGCTTGAAATATTCATGAGAATACATGTTATCAATTTCCCAATTTTCTTCTTAAATCAAACCATGCATGTTGGATTTACCATAATTAACCTTCAAATCAAAATAGAAGTTCATATGTAAAACCCATGCAAAATTATTCAATTTAGTAGTAATTTTATAATAAAATCATGAGAAGGTAATTTATAGCAAAACCCATAAGAATTGGGTAAGAACCCTAATTTGAAAGTTCATGAAATCACAATTTGAAATTTGGGGTTTTGGGCACAAGGGTGAAAGGAACCCATTGTTGGAAACCCACATACCTTGATTGATTGAAGCTAACCCACTTTGAATTGAAAAGAAGAGGAGGCTTGATCTTGGAGTTTGATACTTGGAGCTTGAAACCCTAACTTGAAGCTTGAGAAGATGGAACTCCTTTTCTTCTTTTGGAAGTTTATTGACAGAATGGGAGAGAACTTAGGCCAAGTGGGAATAAAAACCCTCCTAAATAGGCTTAAAATGACTTAGTATAGGAGTTAAAAGAGTGGAAAATTACAAAAATACCCCTGGACTTAAACTTTGAAAAAGCTGGAAAGGGACTGACTTTCAGGGACCACAAATGGGTTCCACGGGTCGTAGACCAAACCACGGCTCGTGGTTTCCATCCGTATTTCTTGGACAAAAGAACAAGCTGCAGAAGGTTGTCTACGGGTCAACAGGACAGACCCGTAGAAAGAATCATTGGCCATAGACCCAAGTCCTAGTTCCTGGGGAACTTAGCTAGTCTCTGCTTCAATACCATGAGTGGACTTTACGGTCCGTGGTTCAGACCACGGTCCATAGAAATCACTCGTGGTTCTTGGGTGGTTCCACAAGTGGTCCATAGAAATCACTCGTGGTTCCACGATCAAGTTCCACGAGTGGTTTTTACGGCCCGTAGAATGAACTACGGTCCGTAGAACCAACTCGTGGTTCTCAGACAAGAGGCCAACCTGCAGAAGGCAAACCACAGTTTCATTCCTTGACCCGTGGTTCAAACAACGGCCATAGTTTGGACCCATAATTCCTGGAAACATGGATTTTTTTCAGTGTTTCAAGCTTAGAAAACTGGTTCTATTTCCGGGGTGTTACAAAAAGCTGGCCCACCTGTGCCATGCCTACGCGGCCATGGCGCTACCTACATGGGCTCGCGTATGCACGAGGATCATGCATACGTTTAGGCCAGGCGCTAGCAAGGCCAGGTACTAGCCCAGCGCGCATGCGGCAAGGCCAGCGTGCACATGGCCGGACGTCGCCTAGAAGAAGGCAAGGAAAGAGGGGAAATTGGCATGCTTCTTCACGTACACAGCAATTCCACGTGTGGTCGAAGGCCATGCTAGTTCCATGACAATATCAAGTGCCAACAGCCAAGCCCAAAGCAAGAATTACTCCGACGAACCTCGGGAATGCATCCGGGGTCCTGCGAACGTAAACGACCTGGGCTATTCAACTAGAAACAGCATTCCAGATCCAATGGAATCGACAAAAATCCCATTAGAGGTCGATTTAATGAAAAGTAGGCCCTACTATCAAATATCAACCATAGGCCAACTATTTCCAAAATGGAACCCAATGGCCGAAATAATGTTTAGAAGCCTCATGACCTGAACCAATGGTCCTTCTAGCCTAAACTCGACGTTCTAGAGCTAACAACGCTAATGGAATTTCCATCCGAGGTTGTCATCTCTAAATATTGACCAAAGTCAACCATACAAGCCCAACTGGCCTGAAAACATAGAATGAGAGAGAATTCCATGCTAAATAGCTCTCGGATCCCGACCAAAGGTCCAAATAGACCAAAGTCCATGCTCCGGAGCCAATGGAACTGTCAAAATTAGATTTCGTGCACGATAGCTAAGAATGTTGACTAAAGTCAACGATTTCTAAAGGTGAAGCTCTAAAATATCAAAACGACCATAAAGACCAAATAGATGCCCCGAGCACCAAACTACCGGTCCCAGCAAGTCATAAATGACTTGGGGCCGCTACAGGAAAGCTCTAACAGTACAAGAAAGGCAAAAATATGAGAATGACCAAAAGGGTCATTACAGTTGTATTTCAATGATCATTTTTTTTAATAATCTTTGTTTCAAATAAGTTTGCAACTCTATTTATTTTCACACTCCCAATTCGAAAAAGATAAAAGTTATCCAAATCCTTTCTTCTGATAATAATTTCTTTGAGTACAACAACAACAACAACATACCCAGTGTATTCCCACAGCGTGGGGTCTGGGGAGGGTAGAGTGTACGCAGTCCATACCACTACCTTTGAGTACTTCTTTATTTTCATCCAGTTAAAATGAATTATGTCTTTGTTTGAAATCATGTCATTTTCAAAATATTCAATATTCTTATTATTTTCATAAAAATCAAATTGTAAAATTAGCCATTTTTATTAAGTTAGTCAAAATTATTTTGGTCAATAATTTTTAGCGGATATTCTTAAGTGCCTTAAAAACTTTCTTATGACGTGAGTTGAAACTTTACCTATTTTCTCTAATTTTAAAGATTTATTTTTATTTTTAAGACTTAGAAATTCTTTTAAATTTTCTTAATTTCTCTTTAAAAATTAAGTGGCGACTCTGCGATTCTTCTTTAATTATTTTTTAACTTTATTTTAAGTTTTGGAATGATTTAAAGTGTCAAAAAACAATTTTTTTTTCAAAATACCCTCCAAAAAGGGATAAAATAAAAATGACGACTCTGTTGGACATCTATTTAGGTTCTAACCAACTTGAACTTTTTGACTAAGTTTGTGCGACTAACTATTCGATATATTGTAAAAGCTAGTAATCCAAATTATTTTCTTATGTGTTTATTTTCGTAAAATATATTGGCATTGCATTTCATAGCATCTGTCACCACATGACATGTGATTTTATTTATGTTCAAGAGAGGTTCACGATCCCGTGACCACTTTTCATAAATAACACTTTCTCTGAATATTGATAGTTTATTGGTACATAATATGTCTAATGACTATTATATTTCCTACCAAAGTTGTCCACTCTTTGGACCTGGTCTATTTCAAAGAAAGCCCACTCTAGACACCTAGGGTAGAGCGAAACCCAAACCTATGTTTAGGCATTGGCCAAGGACGATGCAATACCCAAGGGGCATTGAGCCCATTAGAAAAGACCACAATGTGTCCGAACGGCCTATGGCCCAAAAAGGACAATCATCTCTTACGTGTTTAATTGAAGAATAAGGTGTCGAGTTATGTGAACCATTGTCCCTCGGGTTTGAGAATTAATTAGGTGGTTTCTCTCATTGTAATCGAAAGAAGATCTTCATCTGAAAGGCATTCAGAAATTTCAAGAAGTCCAAGAATGAAGGACCTTCCATGACGGTCTAGTTTAGGAATGTACCCCTGCGTGAGACTAGTATTTATTGTACATATCTTTCCCTTATTTTGTATTCCTATTCAATTTATTCATAAGATTTATGTATAATATGTTTTTGAGGCAATGGAACATCTTACAAACGGCATACATATCCTTTAATTCGCTAGGCCTACCTTTGGCATAGAAATGTCACATATTTATACAGGAAAAGCTATAAACTATCACATGATACAACTGTCTTATGTGTGTTGCTTAAATCAAAGGTGAATTGATACACTCCAATTTGAATATCTTTAAAATCACTAGGCAAGATATAAGCCCACTATGAAAAGTCTAACCTAGTCACTCTTCGAGTTCTCCAAAGTTTCCCAGAAAATATTCAAACTTCCTATAAACCTTCTACAAAAATCTTAATTCCTCAGGAAGGTTGACTTGCCATAAACACAAAACAAGCAATACTTAGGAGGATGGAAGAAATCAACAGAACAATAGCTGAGGTCAAATGACAAACCAATGAAAAGGTACTACTCCAGGAAGTAGCATTTGCTAAATTTACAAAGGTGGATAAAGAAATAGCTATTGCAGAGAAAAACATAGCTATAATTGATCAGATGATAGCACAAGCAAAAGCTCTGATTGATCATAAGGATGAAAAGTTTAGGAAATGTCTCGAAGATTTTATGGAAGAGGATGAAGAGCCCAAACAAGGGGATTGTTGAACAAGCTTTACCTTGAAACCGAGCAATAGACTACTAGACCAAAATCAAGGATGATTTTGTATTGCCAACTAGGGTTAGACCAGGGAAGAAGTGCAACACTCTCAAAGCCCATTCCTGTGAGTATCTTTGAGGTCCCAGACTTGTCCTCTTGTTTAACATTTATGAAACTTTGAAGCTATGGGAGTTCTCCTGTCACACCCCAAACCATGGGAGGCAAGACCGACACCCGGAGCCCCAAAAGGTCGAGGGTGCCAAAATAGAATGTATCTCTCTATTGAACCTGCTTGGGGTCTGATACCGAAAAGGTCTCTAAAAATAGAAATTTGAAACACTGAAAGCTCAATAGTAGGTAAACAACTCAAGGTCGACAAGGCTATTATCACAGTAGATAGCTAATAACAAGGCCGACAAGGCCATACCCAACACTGATATACATATAAACGTCTACAAGCCACTAGGAGTCAGTAAAACATCTCATATCTAGGACAAGGTCCTGGACTACCCATAAACTATACATATACATAATCTTGTCAAAATATAAGCTAGACCTCTGACTCTTCAGGTCCAGGAAGAATGGAGCTTACCAAAATGGCTGAACTCTGCAACTCGTACTGAAGAGGTCTGTCTGGGTTTCTGTCTTGACCTGCAGGTATGAATGCAGCGCCCCTAGGCAATGGGGACGTCAGTATGACAATAATGTACTGGCATGTAAGGTAGAAACATAAAAGCAAGTCGCAAGTAGTAAATCTGAACAAGATATAATATGAAACTTGTAAACTGTAATTGATAAGACTCGTGAAGCTCTTTTCTCCTTTATTCTTTTTAGAACCCAACACATGCATTAACTCACACCGCAACTCACTCTTTATAACCCACACTGAACCACAATAGCGCCTCGGCGTACCCTGTATAATATGGCCTCAATATGGCAGTAGAGCCTCGGCGCACACTATGTATATAATGGCCTCAATATGGCAGTAGAACCTCGGTGCACACTATGTATAAAATAGCCTCAATATGGTAGTATCACCTCGGGGCACACTAACACGCAATCCATGCATAATAAGTGTATTACTAGATTGACCTTCAAAGTTACTCTTATTAGTTATAGAGGTTCATTTAGATAACTTCCTTAGCCTTGACTTACTAGATTTTGGACTCAACTTACCAAACACATATGAATGAGTATTTGACTTGCTAACCTTCCTTTTATACTTTCTAAAGCTTGATTAGGGATCACAATACAAAGAGGAAACTCGACAAAAGGATTACTTATATTTCGTGCAAAAGAATCAGTTTTTTTATAAGAAGGCGACTTGAATCACCATAATGTATCTCTTAGTTCTTTAAAACTTTTTAAGTTGCCAAATCAGCTCTCTTATAACAGAATACTCAAATTCCTCTTTCGTAGATTTAGAGTTTCATTTCTAGATTCATGCCGATAAGGAATAAAGAAGCCTTAACATACCTTGTTCCTTTCAAAGATTGCGCTTACCACAACTTGGACTTTCCTTTATTAAGTTAATATACAACATATGGGTATAATGAAGATAATATTAGCTCTTAAACCTGATGCAACTTTTCCAAAATAGTAGCTAAACATTTCCCGGGCAGATTTACGTATTGGCATTAATAAAAGGGTGTATCGTCACACCTTTATCCCCCATTCCAATACACAACACACACACACCAACCTACTGCCTCCAACCATACAAAACACATCAAACATACCATACACAACTCACCATACCGAAATATAATAGCAACACATTGAGCCCACAGCTTTCGATCGCCGTCCCTTGAGTTTTTAACAACAATTCAACAACAATTGCCATACGAAATTCAATCCAAAAATATGATTATGGGCAGAGTACTTACCATACTTTAAGGGGTGTTTTTATCCTCTTTTTATTGATGCCTTGAAAATCTTAAGTACCCCCTACACATACACCAATAAGAGAAGAAGAAATCTCTTAATTGTTATACAATTTCTATGTGTTCAATCTTAAGAAAGGGGCTGCCATAGTTCATGTCTTTCTTACCATAGTATATCCTAGCTATATGTAGTAGATTAGTTCCAAGATAATAAGTTGTTTAACTCACCTTAATCTTGAATATATCATGATCTTCTTAGAACTCTAAAGGGAGAAAGGGCTGCCAAAATGAAAGAGGATAAGAGAGAATTTTCAAGCTTTTTGTGATCAATATTGATCAACAAAAGATCTGTATAAAGGGACCTTTTTGGCCGACTTTGTTTGAGTATATTTGGGCCAAAATGGTTCAACAAACTTGGGCCAAAATTATCCTCTGCTTGGGCCTCAAAAGGGTTAAGTTTGTGGCTGATTTTGGGCTTCTCTTGGGTCAAAATGTGGTCAATATTGGTGGCTCATTTTTGTAGTTGTTTGGGCCAGATTTGGTGGTGCTTTGATGGGCCATCTTTAAGCTTCATTTGAGCTACCATTAGGTCTAATAGTCCATGGTGTTGCTGCCCGTAATCGGCCCTCGGAACATAGTTCGTTAACGTAGGTAGGTGACGCACCTACTTGTCACCTAAGAGCTTAGATAAGTCGGGCAAGAACCTCACTTGTTTTATCTCACTTTCAAAACCCTCATCCTTATACTTTAACTTAAAATTTATATACATTTGAACATTTCAAATTCTAGGCCAAAGTACCCCTTCACAATCTTGAGCTCAAGTACCTTCGTCGATATTAACTTAGTCATATAAGTTTTAAAAGGTACAGGGTGTCACATCCTTCCCGCCTTAGAATCATTCATCCTCGAATGAGGGTAATGCATATAGAGCCCTAGTCCTTTGAGATTTCTAGAAATTTTGGCAGAGTTTCCTTTATAATTAGGACTATCCAAAAACCTGAAACTCAACAAAAGTCCAGCACAATGTCTCACAAGGCGAAACAATGATATACAATTAAATGCAATCCTTTGCATATGTTCAAACCAGATCATATTTGCACAGTAAGAATAATACCAAGAACATAAGGACATGACTTACCTCTATACTATCTTCAGGTTGTAAATAACTGGGAATACTTTTTCCTCATTTCTTCCTCGGCTTCCCACGTCATTTCCTCGACATTATTATTTCTCCATAACACCTTTACTGAGGCTACTTCTTTGGTTCTGAGATACATAACTTGATGATCTAGGATAGAAATTGGTACTTCCTTATAGGATAAGTCTTCAGAAAGTTGAACATCTTTGATAGGCATAATACGTGAAGGATCTCCTATGCACCTTCGTAGCATCGATACATGAATTACAGGATGGACTGTCTCCAATTCTGTGTGTAAATCTAGCTCATATGCCACTTTTCCTACCCTCCGAATGATCCTGTATGGTCCAATATATCTTGGACTAAGTTTTTCCGTCTTACCAAATCGCATAACGCCTTTCATGGGTGAAACATTTAGGAAAACCCAATCACTAATATTAAATTCCAAATCCCAACGTCGCACATCTGCATATGATTTCCACCTACTCTGGGCTGTTAGTAATCTTTCTCGGATTAGCTTCACCTTCTCCATTGCCTGATTAACTAGGCCTAGCCCTAATAATTGTGCTTCTCTAATTTCAAACCATCTAATTGGTGATCTACACTTTCGTCCGTATAAAGCCTCATAAGGAGCCATTTGAATGCTTGCATGGAAGCTATTATTATAAGCAAACTCAATTAGTGGCAAATGGTCATACATACCCCCTTTAAAATCTAGTACACAAGCTCGTAGCATATCTTTGAGTGTTTGAATAGTGCGTTCAGCTTGTCCATCTTTCTTTGGATGAAAAGTTGTGCTAAGACCTATTTGAGTACCTAAGACTTTCTGGAAAGACCTCCAGAAATTTGTCCTAAACTGAGCACCCCTATATGAAAAGATGGAAATTGGGACACCATGAAGTCGAACTATTTCACTAATATACAACTTGGCATAATCTTCAGTAGTATAAGTTGTCCTGACTGGCAAAAAGTGAGCTGATTTTGTAAGTCTATCTACAATCACCCATATGGAATCATACTTCCGATAAGTACGGGGCAAGCCTGTAATAAAGTCCATGTTGATCACCTCCCATTTCTAGGTAGGTATCACTATACTTTGAGTTAGACCTCCGGGTCTCTGGTGTTCAATTTTTACCTGTTGACAATTTGGGAATTGGGCTACAAACTCTGCAATATTTCTCTTCATATTATTCCACCAATAAATCTGTCAAAGATTATGATACATCTTCGTCGCTCCTAGATGGATTGAATAGCGGGAATAGTGGACTTCTGCCAAAATTTTCTCCCAAAGCTCCCCGACGTTAGGTAAACATACACGACCTTGATATCAGAACCTCATCTTTCTTAATCTCTATTAGTGGTTGCTTCTGTTGTGGAATTTCCTCCCTCAATCTTACTAACTCTGAATCATTATATTGTCGTTCCTTTACCTCTGTTATAAGTGAGGATTCTGTTGTGCTTTGAATAACAACTCCCCCATTACCTTGGTCTAGTAGTCGAACCTGTAAATTAGCTAACTGATGTAGTTCTCTTGTCATCTCAATCTTTCTATTTTCTACGTGGCTCAAGTTTCCCATGAATTTGCAGCTAAGTGCATCGGCCACTACATTGGCCTTACCTGGATGGTACAAAATATCTTTACATCATAATCCTTTAGTAACTCTAGTCACCTTCTTTGCCTTAGGTTTAAATCCTTCTGTTTGAATAAATACTATAGACTTTTGTGGTCCGTAAACACGCCTATATGGACTCCAAACAATTAATGGCGCCAAATTTTTAAGGAAAATATAACTTCTGCCAATTCAAGATCGTGAGTAGGGTAATACATACCCCCTTTCATGCAAAAAGAATCAGATTTTTTATAAGAAGGCGACTTGAATCACCATAATGTATCTCTTAGTTCTTTATGACTTGTTAAGTTACCAAATCATCTCTCTTATAACAGAATACTCAAATTCCTCTTTCGGAGATTTATAGTTCAATTTCTAGATTCATGCCGATAAGGAATAAAAAAGCCTTAACATACCTTGTTCCTTTCGAAGATTGCGCTTAACACAACTTGAACTTTATTTTATTAAGTTAATCAACAACACAAGGGTATAATGAAGCTAATATTAGCTCTTAAACTGATGCAACTTTTCTAAAACAGTAGATAAACATTTCCCGGGCATATTTACGTATTGGCATTAATAAAAGGGTGTATCATCACACCTTTATCCCCCATTCCAATACACAACACACACACACCAACCTACTGCCTCCAACCATACAAAACACATAAAATATCCCTTACACAACTCACCATACCGAAATATAATAGCAACACATTGAACCCACGGCTTCCGATTGCCGTCCCGTGAGTTCTTAACAACAATTGTCCATACGAACTTCAATCCAAAAATATGATTATTGGGAGAGTACTTACCACACTTGAAGGGGTGTTTTTATCCTCTTTTTATTGATGCCTTGAAAACCTTAAGTACCCCCTACACATACACCAACAAGAGAAGAAGAAATCTCTTAATTGTTACACAATTTCTATGTGTTCAATCTTAAGAAAGGGGTTGCCATAGTTCATGTCTTTCTTACCATAGTATATCCTAGATATATGTAGTAGATTAGTACCAAGATAATAAGTTGTTAAACTCACCTTAATCTTGAATAAATCATGATCTTCTTAGAACCCTAAAGGGAGAAAGGGGCTGCCAAATGAAAGAGGATAAGAGAGAATTTTCCAGCTTTTTGTGATCAATATTGATCAACAAAAGGTCTGTATAAAAGGACCTTTTGGCCGACTTTTTTGAGTATGTTTGGGCCAAAATGGGTCAAGAAACTTGTGCCAAAATTATCCATGGCTTGGGCCTCAAAAGGGTTAAGTTTGTGGCTGATTTTGGGCTTCTCTTGGGTCAAATGTGGTCAATAAGTGTGGCTACTTTTTGTAGTTGTTTGGGCCAGATTTGGTGGTGCTTTGATGGGCCAACTTTAAGCTTAATTTGGGCTACCATTAGGTCTAATATTCCATGGTGTTTCTGCCCGTAATCAGCCCTTGGAACTTAGTTCATTAACGTAGGTAGGTGATGCACCTACTTGTCACCCAAGAGCTTAGATAAGTCGGGCAATAACCTCACTTGTTTTATATCATTTTCAAAACCCATATCCTTATACTTTCACTTAACACTTATATACTTTTGACCATTTCAAATTCTAGGCCAAAGTACCCCTTCACAATCTTGAGTTCAAGTACCTTCGTTGATATTAAATTAGTCATATAGGTTTTGAAAGGTACGGGGTGTCACATCTCCATCCCGACCAATATGAGGGATTTGGATGTCAACCTGAAGATAAACATAAGGAATGTTCTTATCACCCACTCCAAAGGGGTCATACCATTGATGAGTGTAATGCTTTGAGAGTCAGCATTCGTTACATGATTGACAATGGCCAGATAAGCCTGTGCTCAAATTATCTTTGCATGCGACTGAGTTGGTCCTACTACACTAATAAATAAATATGGGACGATCCATAGGTATGACTTTACAGTCTTCCACGAGACATACTATGATATCTATGCTAAGCTTCTCCCTGCCAAGATCCTGGAACTGGTAGAGAGAAAACCAGAAAGACTGTCCAGGGAAAAAAAAGAGAAGTTTGTCTCTACCATGTAGTTGCGGGGGCCATGACATCGACACTTTTCATGAATTTAGGGTTGACTTGGAGCACCTCATTGATACAGGAAGGATCTAGCTAGAGCTCCCATGGTACTACCCATAAATAAGAGAAGATGGAGCAAAGTATCAACAATCAGTCAAGAAGAATCTTTAAACGTCACAAAAGTTGCTTTTATGTTATTTTCGTAGTTTTTCTATTTTCGTTGTAATAAAAATTAGTGAAAATGAATCAAAAAGAACTATCCTTATAATTCAAACTATGTAGAGCCTAATTTCTCCTTCGTGAGATACGTAGGAATCCTTTTAAGGCCAAGCCCTTATCTTTAAGAGGTTTTATTTCCCCCATTTTGATAAAGATGTGAAAGAATTCGAAGAGCCAACAAGCAGAGATATTAGAAGACAAAGATTCAATGAGTCAACCTTCCTAGTAAAATCTACTTATCCAAAATGGATGGAAAAATCCTGTCCATTGACATCTTTGAGTCAAAATTACCTGTGGATCAATTTACCTTGATGAAAGGAAACTTTTATGTGTTTAATGAAATTCATATCTAGTTATTTCCGGTCAGTTATCTTGTATTATTTGTCTCTAACGTAATATAACATATTTTCCTTTTCAGTTGTTTTTACTTTATCAGGTAACATAATATATAGAAACTAATTCGTGTTAACAAAGCTGGTTGAGGACCCTTATTTCACCCGCTCAAAAACACACAAAGATTACTCCCCTAATCGCCGCTTCTCTAAAGATAAAATGACTGATAGTGAGGTAGAAAATGCTATGATCATAAGAGATAACATGATTGCATAACAATGCGAGATGATCGCTGCACTCGCAAAGAAGCTTGAAAAAATGCAAGAGGAAGTCCAGAAAGCCAAGGACATGGCAAGTTTGTCCAATGTTGCCAATACCCCAACTCTAGGTGAATCCTGACCCCCTCTCCAATTTCTTCTACTTAACTCTTCATTGACTAAAAACCAACTAAGGAATGTACCTTCCACTTCCATTCCAAGGCCTTCTAACGACCCTACCTCTAACAACCCTCTTCATATAGAATTGTCATATCAGACCCACACTCTCTGCCATCTAACACACCAATCCAAGCAACAATCCCAATGCCTAAAACCCGCAAAATCTCCCTCCAAACTACCAAACCACGCAACCAAATACTAATAATTCACCGAGTAACCACCCAAACATCGCCAACCCATAAAACAATACCCTACATAATACCATTTTAAATGTCCAGCACCCACCTATCCAAAATGCACCACCCCCTATCTTCTATGACACAATAGAACCTTATCCTACTTTCCCAGGATACCCTAAGCTCAAGCATTATGGGAAGAGGAATTAAAAACCACGTAGGATAGGTGCAACCAATATATAGTACTAATAAAGGAGGAGATTGCTTGGATCAAAGAATCACGAGGTTTACTTGATAGAAAGGGATACAACTATGATGATCTTTGCATTCATCAAGAGTTGGAATTTCCAGAGGGATTCAAGATTCCAAAGTTTGAGACATTCATTGGCATTGGGAACCCCAATACTCATTTAAGAAGTTATTGTGATCAGATGGTAGGTGCAAGGAAAATATAGTGCTACTAATGAGGTTATTTAGTCGAAGCCTGAGTGGAAAAGCATTGGAGTGTTTCACCACCAAAGAATTGAAGAAATGGTAACAGTGAAGTGACTTAGACAAGGACTTCACCAGAAGATTTTCTTATAATATAAAGTTCATTCCAGACTGATACTCCTTGGATCGCATTAAGCAAAATTTGAATGAATATTTTCGTGACTATGCTTATCACTAGAGGAAAGAGGCAGCAAGGGTCTGATCTCTCATGAATGAGAAAGAGATCAGTGTTGTGTTTATGCGCTCCCAAGAATATGAATTCTATGACAAAATTATATCGGCAGTCAAAGCCAAGTTTGCTGATTTGGTTAAGATTGGAAAGACAATTGAAGAAGGCCTTAGAAGTTGGATGATTGCTAAAGCCTCAACGCAGTAAGAATTGGCAGGTTTCCCTAGAAAGAAGAAGGAGGATGTTTTGTCTATTTCCTCTAGTCCCAATATGAGATCGAGAAAACCTTACCAACCCAATGTCAGAAGAACACCTGCCCCATCTACCTTCCCACTAGCTCTACAAAATCTCCAACCAATCTTCTATACTCAACCCACTTACCAATCTCCAGCACCAAATGCTCAGCCCATTTACCAAGCTTTACAACAAAATTCTCAGCACACTTACCAACTACCTCCCCAAAACTTCCAGGTTAATCGGAGAGCTCCTGACAATTAGAACTACAGCCAAGTTCTCCCTCCCGTCAATCACAGAGGAGTTGCGATTAACATGATAGAGATCGAGAAAGAATGGATAGTGGGCAAATCTATAATATTGGTCAATCCAAAAAATCCAGAAGTGTCAAAAAAGGTTGTGGTTGCTTTGAGTATCACTAAAAATCCACAGTTCATTTTGCTAATAGCCTCACATCAAGCCTTCGATCTAGTACTTGCAAAAAAAGAATTTATGGTAGAATTCTCTATTTCTCATTGCATTACTAGGTCACGAAGATGTTATATCCATAATGATCAATTTAATAATACTTACAAGAAGGTTTAACAATAGAGGCTGATTACTGAAGGAGAAACAAAAGAGTTCTAGAGAAGGATGCAACCAAAAGAGTATTCAATCATGAAGTATTTAGAGAAAACTCTATTTGGGCATTGACTAAGAGCTCTTAATATCATAGACATGCTTTACTCAAAGTCCTTAATGAGGCCTATGTCCCTATAGGCACGAGTGTAGAAACTTTGACTGCTATGGTGAGCCAGGTCATGGGAGGCCACCGTATTTATTTTGGCGATGATGAAATACCCTTTAAAGGGTTAATGGCGATGATGAATCACCACTAGTTACAACTTGCTCCTTGAAAGGCCATAGATCCACAAGGCTGGAGCTATGCCATCAACTCTGTATCAAATAGAGAAGTTTGTATGGGAAGAGCACGAGGTAGTAATTCATGGTGAGGGGAGTCACTTGAGACACCCAAATGGCTATCTTGTGATCAAAAACGTTTTAAAAGGAAGTGACTTTTGTACCGTGGAGATCGTGAAGGCCACTAGAGAGGATCTTGTACCACAAGTGCCCATGCCACTAGTTTACAAAATGCTTGCCACTACAATGCTGGGAAGTGGATTTGAGACTGGGCTTGGATTAAGAAAGAATTCTAATGGCATAATTGAGATAATAAGGATCCCAGGGCAAGAGTCCAAGCATGGGTTGTGATATGTGTTAAAAGGAAGCAAGACAAAAATCAAAGAGAAGGTGCATTCGGGGTTGCCAAAACCACTACCTCACTTGTATCAGTCATTTCATGTGCAAAGTGGTTCCCTGAGCGATGGTCTAAGGGATGGAATAGGGGATAGGTTTGAGAAATATGATTCTAAATTGGAAGAGATCCCCAAAGCAGCCATAATTAGGAAAGCTAGGCCATGCGAGTAGTTGAAGAACTGGGCCTCTAATCCTCTCATGACTCCTTGATCATCTGGGTAGATAAAAACTTTATTTTTATGTAAAATTGGTGATGGTCAAGATTAGGCCCGCGACCCACCCTTTATGTTTTGATTTCCTTGTACTGTCATTTCTCCTTTCTAAAAGGTATGGATGTGCGAGTCGTAGCCATAGTTTGTAAATAATTTTATGATTCCAATGAAAGCCTCCCTTATTATGAAAACCTTGCTATTACTTGTTTTTGCTTTTTATTATCTAACTTGTTTTGCTTATGATTTCAGTAATAATGACTTAAAACATGCCATTATCATGTCATGCTAAGAGCTTAATGAACAAATTAAAATAGATGATGATGAAATTGAAGAATATGATTAAGAAACTATTGTCTCTGAATAGTTAATGGAAGAATTAAAAAATTTGAGAACTGGGAAAAGGCCAACCTAGAGGAAAATGAGGTAGTCAATCTAGGAGATGACGAAGAACTCAAAGAAACTAGAATCAGTTTGCATATGTTTGAAGCATTGAAGCGAGAGTTCATATCACGACCCAATTTCTCGATCATGATGGCACCTACAACCCCCTAGTAAATGAACCAATCCCTGTAGCCTGGAACTGTTAGTAATGGGCTACCTTCTAACATCTTAAGCGGATTATTCGATACATAAGCAGAAGCAAGGGCATAATGAGAAGAAAATAGATATAAGAGAGATATAAACAAGCGGAATCTAAACCAATCCCAAAACCTGGTGTCGTAACATATAGAAGCCTGAACTACATATGGAGTACAAGGGTCCAAAAAAAATATACATATACACAAGCAGTTTGTGAGTAATGAGATAGTACAGAATAGACAAAGTATAAAGTAAGTCAAGCTCTGAACTCCAAGAGCTCACCCTCAGCCTAGATGGTCCAAAAATAGCACCCCGCACGAGTCTACGACGCTCTATCAGTGATGGACCAAACTAGAAGATGCAGAGGTAAGGTGAGCACCAAATGCGAAGCAAAAGGTACCCAGTAGGTATCATAGGCCGACTGGGCACATATAAAGTAAAAGAGCAATAGCAGGCAGAGTAGGAACAAACAGTAACAGAATTCAACGATAAACACACAGGAGCTAGCCCAGAGTGAAGACAGTAGAAACAACATATAAGGCTAGCATATAAAATATATACACACAATAGGCACAGGTGAAAGTAAGGACAATGCATCTGGGATCCTTGCAAAAGCATTATATATAAGAATAAGTTCTAGAAATGGGCGGTATACAGGTACCCTCAAGTATAAGGAAAAAAGTAGAGAAGATTAAAGGTAGACATGCTCGACATACAGGAGTTAATACCCAATCTAGTCATGCAAACTCAATCCAGGAACTCACAACCTTAGTAATCACACTCATACTCGACCATAACAGGGAACGATATCGGAGTAAAGTGACAAGAGTCTACCTACAGTCCCTCAGCCGCCCATACAACCGAGGAACACAATTAAGTGAAAACAAACCCTCCGGCATCCCGTACTACTGGAGCGTACAATAAACACACAGCAAACAAAGGTGGTATCTCAAACAATGAATGATATGATGCATGAAAACCTCAGGGTGAAATAGAACCTTTGTATTTACCTCTTTCGGTGCCGATCGGGCCCAGATGGAAGGTTCCATGGAAGGACACAGCCCGTTTACCTCTACTCCTCTATATACCCTTCCTCTCGGCACACGTAGCCCAAAGCCCCAGGCTCGGAGCGGCAAGGTCCATGGAGGTCCTGGACCCAATACTAAAACTCAAAATCAAAACGTGTCCTTTGAAATCGAGTCCGGGTTCAAGCCAGTGGCTAAGTCTCAAATATGCATACCTAGACCCTGTCTAGGACTAAAACAGTAAAAAAAGATGTCTCAAAAACCATCCAAGGGTTCCTGACCACAATCGAGTCTAAAATAGTAGTAAAAACATCTCATATGCTCGACCCGGCCGAGCCTGATATCATTTCAAATTAGTAAGAAAACTCAGCTAGCACTCCGACCAGTCGAGTCTAGCAATAATGGTAAATCATGACAAAACCATATTTTTAACCTTCTTTTACCCCAAGAAGATCCACGTATCAAGTCAAATCATTTCCAAATCCTATTTCATCGAAAATGGGCCCCCGGGGCCATGCAAGGTTTAGAAAATCAGTTTCCATATTCCCGAAGAAAAAAACCATAATAAAACGTGGAAAAACCTCTTTATATGCATGGAAATGATATGATCAACCCAAATAGCTGCCGGGCAGCTCACAATCAACCTAACGGCCCTGCACAGGCTACGAAGCTACTCTGCAAGCATAACCAACCTAGAAGGATATTTCTATGTCCGGGACTCGCGAACATTCCCAATAATCCCACCTTCTATGTTCTAGATTCAACAAAACCTAACAGGGTCACAAGGGTAATAAATATATCAACTAATAAGAATACTACACACAACAGAGGAAAGAAATAGGACGAATCATGGAAAAGCAGTCAAGGTCTGTGGTACCAACCTAATAACCCAACCCAAGGATGCCAACTAGTACAATTTTACCCGATATATGCGAAGTCTAGGGAGTTAAGTCGTAACCTACTTGTCGTTCGACGACAAGTTGCGGGAACGATGATATACGAGGCCGAGATGCTCCGAGAAGCTCTGAACGAGAATCAAACTATTCAAATCATGAATAAAATATTAAGACGAGTCTAACAATACCCATATTACTACAATTGTAGCCGAGTCAATATCTGGGTCAAAAGTGGGCTCGCAGGACCCGCAACCCGAAACCAAAAATGAAAAGAACCACGATGACCCCAACGATGCCAAGAAGGCATGCTCCAAATTTGAGAACAATTGGACAAGGGAAGGGCACCAAAACAGCCCGCCCAAGTTGGGGATTAAAGAATGGAAATTTCGAAAATAAAAATGGAAATTGGGGAAGAATTACTTACCAAAACGATGGAAAATAAGCCCAAGACGGATAAAACTTCAGATCATGCACAAGCTTAGGGGGCAGAATCTATCACAAAATCCAAGCTTTGGATGAGCATCAATGGAGGAATTAAGAGAACAATCGAAGAAGACAAGTTGGGAAAGATGACTTACCAAGAGGCAAAGAAGTACGGATAATCGACGAACAAATAATTCCCCAAGGTTTAGAACTGAAATGGAGCAAAATTGTGGAGAGAATTTTGAGTTTTAGAGTGAGAAAAGTGAGGAGAAGTGGCTGGAAAAATGAATTTCCAGCTATTTATAGCTGCTGGCCGCAGTTGATTTTCTGCAATTTTAAAAAAACTCGACGGGGCATTCTGGGCACAATCGGAAACTGATATTCAAAAACCAATAATGCTAATAGAGTAGAATGACGCTCCGAACTCAACAGAATTGACGAAACTTCCATACGAGGTCATTTTTGAGAAATATTGACCCAAGTCAAAACTAACAAAAAGGAACTCAAAGGCTCGAAATCAGTTTGACTCACCCGGAACCTGAACCAACCATCTTCCTAGCTGAAACTCAACATTCTGGAGCTGATGAAATCATCGGATTTTGAATCTGACACTCCGATTATCGAAAGTCACCCGAAATTACACTTTTAGCTCTAAATGGGCTGAAAACTGAGAAAATAACACAAACCCCACACCGAACGTTCTCAGAACTCAACTAAAGGTCCAACTAGATCAAACTCATCGCTCCAAAGCTAACGGAACTGTCAAAATTCAGTTCCAAGCACTTTAACTAAGAATGTTGACTAAAGTCAACAATATTCTAAGTTTAATCCTCTAAAACAGGCAAACGGCTAAAATGACCAAATGAACGACCAGGGCACCAAACTATCGGTCCCAGCAAGAAATAAAAGACTTGGAGCCGCTACAGGAAAGCTCTAACAGTGCATTAAATGCGAAAATGCGAAGATGACCGAAAGGGTCATCATAACATCCACTACTAAAAAGACTTTTGTCCTTGAAAGTCAAGAAGAAGGGAGTACTTAAAGGGTCGAACAACTATGGATAGTGAACACGCAACTCACTCTCAGTCTCCCAGGTAACCTTCTCGATCGGATGATGCCTCCACTGCACTTTCACAAACGGAATCTCCCTAGATCTCAACCTCCTGATATCTCTGGCCAGAATAGCTATCGGCTCCTCAACAAATGATAAACTATCATCCAACTTAATCGAATCCCAATGCAACACATGAGACTCATCAGGCACATACCGGCACAACATCAAAATAACAGCTGAAAACATTGGAGGAAAGGCTAACTTGTAGGTAACACTACCAACCCTCTGTAGAATGTCAAACGTCCCAATAAACCTGCGGCTAAGCTTGCCCCACCGATCAAATCTCATCACGTCCTTCACAGGCGATACTCGGAGGAAAGCCATACTGATCACATGAACCTCCAAAGTCAAGAACACAAGCCCGAAGCATGTCCTCCAGGACCTGAATAGTCCTCTCGGACTTTCCATCTGTCTGAGGGTTGAAAGCAGTACTAAGCTGAACCTCCGTACCGAAATCCCTCTGTATAGCTCTCCAGAACTAGGATGTGAACTGAGTGCCGCGATCTCAAATGATAGAAGTTGGGACCCCATGAAACCGTACAATCTTACGAATGTAGATCTGAGCTAACCTCTCTGCCCCATAGGTAGTCTGAACCGGCAAGAAATGTGCTGACTTAGTCAGCTTATCAACTATCACCCAAATAGAGTCAAACCCCTAAGTAGTACGAGGCAAACCAACAACAAAGTCCATAGTAATACCTTCCCACTTCCACTCAGGAATGGGAAGTCGCTGCATCAAACCACCCGGTCTCATGTGCTCGAACTTCACCTGTTGACAGTTCAAGCACCGAGATACAAACTCTTCCATGTCCCGCTTTATACCACTCCACTAGTAAAGCTATCTCAGGTATTTAACATCTTTGATGCGCTAGGATGGATGGATTATCTAGAATAATGTGCCTCACAGAGTACCAACTGTATCAAATCACCATCTCTCAGAACACAAAGTCGACCCTCAAAATTCAGAATCCCATCAAAACCCAAGGTAGCCCGGCTGGCCTCACCCTGAACCACCTGATCACGAAGGTCACACAAACTCTAATCCTCGAACTGTCGGCTCTGAATCTGATCAACTAGAGTAAAATGAACCTCAACACTGGCAAAAACTAAGCTAGGATATGATAAGTCAAGACTAACCAAATGGTTAGCCAAGGACTGGATGTCCAAGGCCAACTGTCGCTCAGAAGATGAATGTAATGCTACCATATATACCTTGCCCGGATGGTATAAAATAGTGAAATCATAGTCCTTCAGCAACTCAATCCATCTCCTCTATCTCGAGTTCAACTCATGCTGACTCGTAATGTACTAAAGACTATGATGGTCGTTGAATATCTCACAATGAACTCCATATAGATAATGCCTCCAGATCTTGAGCGCGAAGACTACCGCCGCCAACTCTAAGTCATGAGTGGGGTAGTTGCACTCGTGAACCTTTAGCTTCCTCGACGCATACGCTATCATGCGACCATGCTGCATCAACACACAACCAAGATCAACCCCTGAAGTATCACAATACATGGAGAAACTCTGACCCTCAGTCCGGAAAGTCGCCTTAAGCCTCTGGAAGCTATCCTTGCACTGATTAGACCACTGAAATGGAACATACTTCCTAGTCAGCATAGTCAAGGGTGCTGCATGGAATAAAATCCCTCCATGAACCATCTATAATACCTGGCTAACCCAATAAAGATGCGAACTTCAGTAAGAGTAGTAGGTCTAGGCCAATCACGAACTACAAAAATCTTACCCGGATCAACTCTAATCCCATCCTTAGACACCACGTGCCCTAGGAATGTAAATGACTCTAACCAAAACTCACACTTTGAGAACCTGGCGTAAACCCTATGATATCTCAAAGTCTGAAGTACAGTCCTCAAGTGATGCTCATGCTCATATCTACTCCTCTAGTATACCAGGATGTCATCAATGAACACTATCACGAACATATCCAAGTACGGGCTAAGCACCCTGTGCATCAAGTCCATCAAGGCTGCAGGGGCATTAGTAAACCCAAAATACATCACCAAGAACTCATAGTGGCTGTAACGTGTCCTGAATGCTGTCTTAGGGATGTCCTCCACCCTAATCTGCAACTGATAGTAGCTGGACCTCAAATAAACCTTAGAAAACACGGCAAAACCCTGAAGTTGATCAAATAAGTCATCAATCCTGGGTATCAGATACTTATTCTTTATTGTCAGCTTATTCAACTACCGATAATCAATACACATCTGTATCGACCCATCCTTCTTCTTCACGAATATAATAGGAGCACCCTAAGAAGACACACTTATTCTAATAAACCCCTTAGCTAACAAATCCTGGAGCTGCTCCTTAAGTTCTCTCAACTCAGCAGGAGCTATACGGTAGGGAGGAATAGAAATGGGCCTAGTGCCTGGCTCTAACTCAATGGCGAAATCAATATCCCTCTCAGGTGGAAGGCCTAGCAAATTTGTAGGAAACACATATAGGAAGTCTCTAACCATAGGAACAGACTCAGAAGATGTAGGGTCAGCACTGGCATCTTGGACATATGCTAGATAAGCTAAACACCCACGGGATATCATCTTCCTAGCTCAAAGATAAGAAATGATCCCATATGGTGCATGGATAACAGAACCCTACCACACAACCGGGGATACACCGGGCATAACTATAGTAATGGTCTTGGCATAGCAATCCAAAACTGCACAGTGAGGGGACAATCAGTCCATGCGCAGTATCACATCAAAATCCAACATATCAAGTATCATCAGGTCAGCCCAAGTATTATAATCACCAACAGATATCACACAGGACCTCACAATCTGATCCACTACTAAAGAATCTCTTACTAGGGTCGAAATAGAAACAAGCACAAATAATGGCTCACTAGCCAACCCCAAACAAGGCAAAAAGTAGGCAGATACATATGAACAAGTAGATCCAGGATCAAACAAGGAATAAGCTGGCTAACGGCATACAAAAATCATACATGTGATCACGACATTCGAGGCCTCTGCCTCTAGTATCTAAAGGACCGCATTGAACTGACAAAGACCTCCACCTTCCTGACCACCATCCCTACCACCTGCTCTTCTACATAGGGCACCACCCATAGCCTGACCACCACCCCCTCTAGCTGGAGGCTGAACTGCTCGTATTGGCTCAGCTGGCTGAACTGTACCCTACTGGGGGAAATCTCTAGCAAAGTGACCAACCACACCACAAGTATAGCAAGCCCCTGATGACCTACTCAATCAGGATGAACCAGAAGAACTCGAATGGCCACCACACCTTGCTGACTGCCCTTACCCTGCTCAAACTGCGAACCAGAAGCCTGAAGTGACGCATGCACCAGTCGGCTAGACTGACCCTAATGCTGTTGCGGATGATAACGTCGGACCTACTGGCCTAAACCTCTACCATTATGCCTAGAACCAATGTAACCACCCTGATGTCAAGGCCTCTTATCTTTGGCCTCGGTGTTATGACGACGTGAATCCTCAATTGTGCAGGCATAGTCTGCAATGGCCTGGAATGACTGACTGCTAGTAACCAGTATCTCTGTAGGCTCTCTGAACTCTCTCCATAGCCCCCAAACAAATCTACAGACTTTGTCGGCCTTAGTAGGTATAATCATGGCTTCAAATGGAGCAAGCTGATGGAATCGAGTCTCATACTCTAAGATGGTCATGGTATCCTGAGAAAGTCTAGTGAACTCCTCCCTCCGATGCTCTCGATTGCTATGTGGCAAGAACTTGGCCATAAAGGCCTCATAAAACTCAGAGCAGGTCAAGGGAGGTGATGTAGAAGGCCTACAAGCAACCTGTGCCCTCTACCATAACTTCTCTAGACCCTCTAGCTGATAGGAAGTGTAGCCAACCCAGTGAGTCTCCAATAAGCCCAAATGGTGCAACATCTCCTCGCAGATAGTGATAAAGTCATATGGGTCCTGACCTAATGTACCTGCGAATCTCGGCGGTGCCAATCTCACAAACGTACCCAAGGCCTTTTGCTCCATCTCTTTCATAGTAGGGCGAGGAGCAAGAGGCTGGGCAACCGATAGAACTGGAACAACCTCAGCACGGGGAGGTAGAGTAGCAGGCTGCACTCTTGAACTCTGAACATCCACGCCTACTTCCTGAGTGGATTTCTGGGCTATCTTAGAAAGACGCTCCCCAATCATACCCAATAGCTGAAGTAACAAACCCTGAATATATAAAGACTGAGTTGGGGCCGAAGCTTGCACAGAAACTGATGCTGGAACTGGTACTGGAGCTGGTGGTGCTTGGGCTATCCCCAGGCCCACATGCTGCTACTCTGGATCTAACTCTGCCTCGTAGTCATACTCAGGCTCTATATCAACTCTAGCAGCTCTAGCAGGGGTCGCTTCTCTGGGGCTCCCTCGACCCCTACCTCTACCCTGGCGACCACTCCGGCCCGTAGTTGGAGTTGGAGGTGCAAGGGTAGGAGGCTCTCCTTTGCAAGAAGCTGAAGATCTCGTACGAACCATCTGCGGAAGAGTGAACCAGAATAAGTTAGATTTCTAGAAACTTTCAAGGATACTATGCACAAAAGAGGAACAAGAACAGTCTATTTTCCTAAGATGTCACTATAGCCTCCCGAAGATTGAGTACGGACATCTCCGCCCCGATCCACAGGACTCTACTAGACATTGGCTCCTATACCGATGACACCGGTTAACCTAGGGCTCTGATATCAAGCTGTCATGACCCGATTTCTCAGTCATGATGGCACCTACAACCCCCCCAGTAGGCGAACCAATCCCTGTAGCCCGAAACGGTTAGTAATGGGCTACATTCTAACAGTTTAAGCAGAAGATTCGATACATAAGTAAAAGCAAGGGCATAATGAGAAAAAAATAGATACAAGAGATATATAAACAAGCTGAATCTAAACCAACCCCAAAACCTGGTGTCATGTCGTATGGAAGCCCGAACTACATAAGGAGTACAAGGGTCCAAAAGAAATATACATATACATAAGTTGTCTCCGAGTAATGACAGAGTACAGAATATACAAAAGATAAACTAAGTCAAGATCTGAACGCCAAGAGCTCACCGTCAGCCTGGATGGTCTAAAAACAGCACCCCGCATGAGTCTCAGGCGCTCTATCAGCGATGGCCCACCCTAGGATCTGCACCAAAAGATGTAGAGGGTAGGGTGAGCACCAAATGCGAAGCATAAGGTACCCAGTAGGTATCATAGGCCGACTAGGCACATATATAGTAAAAGAGCAATAGCAGGCAGAGTAGGAACAAATAGTCACATAATTCAGCGATAAGCACACAGGAGCTAGCCCAGAGGAAAGATAGCAGAAACAACATATAAGTCTAGCATATAGAATATATGCACATAATAGGCACAGGTAAAAGTAAGGACAACGCACCTGGGATCCTTGATAAAATAGTATATATAAGAATAAGTTCTAGAAATGGGTGGTATACCGGTACCCTCAAGTATAAGGAAAAAGGGAGAGAAGAATAAAGGTAGACATGCTCGACATACAGAAGTTAATACCCAATCTAGTCATACATACTCAATTCAGGAACTCACAACCTTAGTAATCACACTCATACTCGACCGTAACAGGGAACGATATCAGAGTAAAGTGACAAGAGTCTACCTACAGTCCCTCGGTCGCCCATACAACTGAGGAACATAATCAAGTGAAAACAAACCGTAAAGTGACAAGAGTCTACCTACAGTCCCTCGGCCGCCCATACAACTGAGGAACACAATCAAGTGAAAACAAACCCTCTGACATCCCATACTACCGGAGTGTACAATCAACACACAGCAAACAACGGTGGTATCTCAACCAATGAATGATATGATGCATGAAAACCTCAGGGTGAAATAGAACCTCTGTATGTACCTCCTCCGGTGCCAATCAGGCCTAGAAAGCAGGTTTATGGAAGGACACAGCCCGTATACCTCTACTTCACTGTATACCCTTTCCCCTGGCATACGCAACCCAAAGCCCCAGGCCTGGAGCATCAAGGTCCATCTAGGTCCCGGACCCAACACTAAAACTCAAAATTGAAATGTGTCCTCCAAAATTGAGTCTAAGTTCAAGCTAGTGTCTAAGTCTCAAATATGCATGCCTAGACCCTATCTAGGACTAAAACAATGAAAAAGAAGTCTCAAAAACCCTTTCAAGGGTGCCCGGGCACAACCGGGTCTAAACTAGTAGTAAAAATATCTCACATGCTTGACCCCGCCGAGCCTGATATCATTTCAAATCAGTAAGAAAACTCAGCTAGCACTCAGAGTCGGTCAAGTCTAGCAATAGTGGTAAATCATGATAAAACCATATTTTGACCTTCTTTTATCCCAAGAAGATCCATGTATCACGTCAAATCATTTCCAAATCGAATTTCATCGAAAACGAGCCCCCAGGGAAATGCAAGGTGTAGAAAATCAGTTTCTGTAGGACCAAAGCCAAAAACCATAATAAAACGTGGAAAAACCTCTTTAAATGCATGGAAATGATATGATCAACCCAAATAGTTGCCCGGCAGCTCACAATCAACCTAACGGCCATGCACAGGCTCTAAAGCTACTCAACAAGCATAACCAACCTAGAAGGATATTTCTATGTTTGGGACTTATGGACATTCCCAATAATCCCACCTTCTATGTTCCAGAGTCAACAACACCTCACGGGGTTACAAGGGTAATAAATATATCAACTAATAAGAATACTACACACAACGAAGGAAAGAAATAGGATGAATCATTGAAAAGCGGTCAAGGTCTGTGGTACCAACCTAATAACCCATCCCAAGGATGCCAACTAGTACAATTTTACCCGATATACGCGAAGTCTAGGGAGTTAAGTCGTAACCTACATGTCATTTGATAACAAGCTGCGGGAACAACTATATCAGAGGACGAGATGCTCCAAGAAACTCCAAATGAGAATCAAGCTATCAAATTCATGAATAAAATGTTAAGACGAGTCTAACGATACCTATATTGCTACAATTGTAGCCGAGTTAATATTCGGGTCAAAAGAGGGCTCGTGGGGCCCGCAACTCAAAACCAAAAATGAAAAGAACCACAATGACCCCAACTTGTACAAGAAAGCATGCTCCAAATTTGAGCATAATTGGACAAGGGAAGGGCACCAAAATAGCCCTCCCAAGTTGGGGATTGAAGAATGGAAATTTCAAAAATAAAAATGGAAATTGGGCATGAATTACTTACCAAAACTATGGAAAATAAGTTCAAGATTGATAAAACTTCACATCCTCGAACATGAACAAGCTTAGGGGGAAGAATATATCACAAAATCCAAGATTTGGACGAGCATCAATGGATGAATTAAGAGAAAAACCAAAGAAGGCAAGTTGGGGAAGATGACTTACCAAGAGGCAAAGAACTACAAATAATTGACGATCAAATAATTCCCCAAGGTTTAGAACTGAAATGGAGCAAAATAGTAGAGAGAATTTTTAGTTTTAGAGTGAGAAAAGTGAGGAGAAGTTGCTGGAGAAACGAATTTCCAGCTATTTATAGCTGTTGGCCGCATCTATTTTTCTATAATTTTTTACAATTTTTTAAAAACTCGACGGGCCATTCTGGGCACAATCAAAAATCGATATTGGAAAACAAATAATGCTAATAGAGTGGAAACGACATTCTGGACTCAACGGAATTGACAAATCTTCCATACGAGGTCGTTTCAGAGAAATGTTGACCCAAGTCAACACTAACGACTCAAAGGCTCAAAATGAGTCTGACTCACCCTAAACCTGAACCAACCATCTTCTTAGCCCAAAATCAAGATTCCAAAGCTAATGAAATCATCGGATTTTGAATCCGACACTCCGATCATCAAAAGTCACCCGAAGTTACACTTTCAGCTCCAAATGGCCTGAAAACTGAGAAAACAACACTAACCCCACACCGGATGTTCTCAGGCCTCAACTATAGGTCCAACTCGACCAAACCCATCGCTCTGGAGCTAATGGAACTGTCCAAATTCAATTCCGAGCATGTTATCTAAGAATGTTGACTAAAGTCAATGATATTCTAAGTTTAAAGCTCTAAAACAGGCGAACGGCTAAAACCACCAAATGAACGACCAGGGCACCAAACTATCGGTCCCAGCAAGCCTTAAATGACTTGGGACTTCTACAGGAAGGCTCTAACAGTGCAATAAATGCGAAAATGCAAAGATGACTGAAAGGGTCATCACAATTCATCAGATTACTCAGAGAGTACATTGACATATTTTCCTGTTCCTACAGTGACATGTCAGGGATAAGTACAGATATCATCTCCCACAAGTTGCCCATAAATCCCAGATTTGACCCGGTAAATCAAATGACTCAGAAGTTTAAGTTAGATATGAGTCTAAGGATCGAGGAAGAAGTTACCAAATAGATCCAATCATGAGTGGTAGAGGTTACAAAGTATTTGACATGGTTAGCCAATATTTTCTCAGGGTCGAAGAAGGATAGAAAAGTCAAGATTTGTATTAATTATCGAGACCTGAACAAAGCTAGTTCGTAAGACTACTTTCCATTGCATAACATCCATATCCTTATCGATAAATTCATGAAGCATGATATGTAGTCATTTGTGGATTGCTTTGTAGGGTACTACCAGATCCTAATGGAAGAAAAAGATGCAAAGAAAATGGCCTTTATTACACCTTGGAGCATTTATCATTACCGGGTGATATCGTTTGGCCTTAAGAATGTAGGTGCCACGTACATGAGAGCCATGATGACTATATCCCATGACATGATTCACAAAGAGATTGATGTATATGTGAATGATATGATTATCAAGTATCACGAGAGTTCAGATCACTTGACTCATTTAAGGAAGTTCTTCGATCGACTATGAAAGTACAATCTAAAGTTGAATCCTTCCAAGTGTGCCTTTTGGGGTGCCCACTAGAAAATTATTAGGCTTCATAGTCACTTGACTTATTGTGCTTTGACTTGGGTGGCCCAGAAGCTAAGACATTATTTGTCGTCATACACAACATATCTCATTTCTAGAATGGACCCTTTGAAGTACATATTCCAGAAGGCCATACCTACAAGGAAATTGGCCAAATCGCAATTGTTGCTAACTGAGTTTGACATCATATATGTGACTCATAAAGCAATCAAGGTACAATCCCCAGTAGACCATTTAACTAGCACAAGTACATGTGAGGAGTCAATGTGATGATATAAAAACTAGAGGTGATTTTATTTGTAGATGCTATACATGCCATTGCACACTCATCCAGACCATTATCATATTTTTATTGTCAAGATGACTATGTCAAGAGGACCATGTTGAGAAGGCCATTATCATATTTGCATGTCAAGAGGACCATATCAAAAAGACCATGTTGAAAGGACCATTATCATATTTGTATGTCAAGACGAACATATTAAAAATACCATGTCAAGAGGACTATGTTGAGAGGACCATTATCATATTTGCATGTCAAGATTACCATGTCAAAAGGACCGCGTCAAGAGGACCATGTCGAAAGGACCATTATCATATATGTATGTCAAGAGGACCATGTAAAGAAGACCATTATCATATTTGCATGTCAAGAGGACCATGTCAAAAGGACCATGTCAACAGGACCATGTCAAGAGGACCTTGTCAAGAGGACCATGTAAAGAGGACCATGTCATGAGGACCATATCGCAAGGGCCATCATTATCAATTACCACAGGCGTATGTTTACCGCGATGACTATTTCCCTCTCCGACTAGTTTCAATGAGGATGGCATCTAGAGGCCTCCCTAAGACACATTTATGTGAGATCAGCCCTAAACAATTTATATCCATTATCGCAGGAAGACAGTGAAGTCTGACATCAAGGATATTTGTGCATTCGTATTATCTCACAAAGATGGTGGAGCCTAGCGCCAAGAGCATTTATATCCATTATCACATAGAGACGGAGGAGTTTGGCATCAGGGATATTTGTGCAGTCATATTCTATTATCACGCAGAGAAAATGAAGTCTGGCATTGAGAGCATTTATATTCGTTATCACATAGAGATGGAGGAGTCTGACATTAAGGATATTTGTGTATTCAGAAGGCATAATTATATTTGATCATATGGTAGAGACCTTTGCGACACCATAGATCAAATGACGCATAACGTCAGGGTTTAAGAAAGCATATAGTCCAAGGGATGTCTTTAAGATGCCATCCAAAAGCAGACAATGAACTGGATATCCCAAAGATTTTGATCAACCGATGTCCAAAACTGGATAGTGTGCAAGATTGCCCAAAAATTGACAGACCAAGAGTTATCTATAAGACGCAATGATATTTGAAACTAGATAGTGTGCAAGATCACCCAAGAGTTGGTAGTTTAAGGGTAATTTGTAAGTCGCAACAATATCCAAAATTGGATAAAAGTGCAAGACTACCAAAAATTAAATATCAAACATTTTGTATACGAGTTTAGAATCGACTTCCACTTTAATCAAACCACACTCCTATCAGAAGGCATGTGGGTATCTCTTTATTTTCCAGTTTCGATTTTGCATCTAGAGTAATTTCTAAACTCACTCCAGAAGCAATATTTTTTTTCTTCAAAATCTGGGTGACAATACACCTAAAGCTTTAGAAATTATTTCAAGGTAAGTTCTTACATATGGATGTGAATATCTCCACATTCTCATGGTTGAGAGGTTACAAGCCTTTTTCCATAACTCAATTATTCATCACTTGTCTTAAGCCAAAGGTTTTATTAGCATAAAGATTATCTTTCTACCGATTGAGTCAAACTACAACAGCCTAATTCTCTGAGTATCAGGATATGTAGGTGAGCTTTATGTTGAAAACTCATCTGCATTCTTAAAATTCTCATAATCCTCTTACTCCCCAACTTTTCAGTCTCTCCATAATCCGAGACCAGGATAGCTTTAGAAACCTTTAAAATGGTACGTAAAATCAAGCGTCTTAAACTATAAATTGCCTAAATTCTCATATAACCTGAGATATGTAGGAAGCTCGATACCGACGTCCGGCCATAATTCCTTGAAATTCGTGTTAAAACCTACCGCTTTCAAGAAATGAATCAGTGATCGGATAATATTGGGATTGTTAATTCTCTTTTCCCATGGTTCTTTGCATTCACCCTACCCAAAGAAAGGGAAAATTATTGAAATCTAAATTTTTTCCCTCCACTATAATTAATAATTGAGCTTTTAATTTTTTACACAATTTTAAGTAATTAATTTTGCTATTAAAAGAATTTCTCAAAAATTAATCCCAAGAATAATCTATAATTTTCATGAATAAACATACGTCTATATATACTCATAATATATATAGATGTATATTCTTTTATGAATTTTAATATGTATTAAAAATTATTTTTAAATGATTAAAACTATCATTTTTATTCTAAAGTAATTTAATCAGGGAAATAAATTGCAAAATTAGTGTTTTATAATGCATAATGAAATAATATGGAAAAATAACTATTTTTAGTTGTTTAAATGATAAAATCTCAATTAATTAGTTCGTATTTAGTTTATCTCTATTTTAATTATGATCAAATTTTTTAATTAATTTAATTTGGTCATTTGTTAAATCGAATCTGGCCACAATAGAAATGAAAGTAGCCAACTCTTGAATCCAAAAATAGCCACATTTGAAAAATATAGCAAATTCACACCCTTATTCTTAAATCATGTTTTCAGCTCACCTGGCCCAACAAAACAATCCCCCCAGCCCAAGATTTTCCCCTGACCCAGCCCAAATCCGCTCATTTATACTCCCTCAGCCTATAAACACACTCACATATACATGCACTCTATATATACACTCCCTCACACACGCCTCACCCAACGCTAATTAAATCCCAAAGAAATGCATTGTACCCTTTATACGCGCCCTCTTCACTGTGTTCTCCTTCTTCGTCATTTCCATCACATAATGAACACAAACCCAGAAGCTCATCCTTCATCAAGCATCTACTAAATGATAATGAAAACTCCTCATAACGACCTCTAAATCTTGTCAAATCTCATCCACATCCTTTAACATCATCAAGTTCTCGAGCTGGCAGACCTAGAAGCTTCTACAAGATCCTCCAATATCCAACTCATCATCTCTATCATTCCAATCCATGAAATCCACTGCCC
This sequence comes from Jaltomata sinuosa, assembly GCA_003996215.1. Classification (NCBI taxonomy): domain Eukaryota; kingdom Viridiplantae; phylum Streptophyta; class Magnoliopsida; order Solanales; family Solanaceae; genus Jaltomata; species Jaltomata sinuosa. The sequence continues at coordinate 12,228 of QJPP01000589.1, read as the reverse complement.
CTTGTTCGAATTAGTACCATACGTGGCCTAAGATTTCTTTTCCCGCCCCCCCCAATTTGAACCCCCAAAATTCCCTATGTATACTTGTAATTTCCACTGCTTGAGAGGGAGGATTTTTTAGCAGATTGTTTGAGTGCAAGGTCTTGGAGAGTCTTTTTCTCTGACTTTTGGGGAAACCTGGTAAATCAAGCCAAATCCAAAGCAAAATAACACTGGGTCATTTTGTTTTCTTGATGGTTTTGTGGTCCTTTCCTCTTGCTATTTGAAAATCAAGAAATCTCAAGCTTCTAGTTTGTTGAAATGTCGAAATAACTTTAAAACTCAACTTGTGTTCCTAGTTGCTTCCCAGAAAAAGGAAAAATTCTCCTTCTTTTCCCTTTATTTTCTTGTTCTGATTATAGTTAGTTGGTTGTGGTGTTCTAGTTGTGTTATTTGTTGCTTAGAGTTAATTATTAAGTATTGTGTTAGGTTGTCTGATTATGTGAAATGATGGGTTGAGATTTGGGGAATTGTTAATCTTCAGAGAAGCTTTGAACCTACCAGTTTGGCTTCTCCCAGGATCTCCTAAGACTTGAAGCTCCTGATCTCTTACTGGTTGGAAGGTTTAAGAACATGTGGCTAGCATATTTGTTTCATGGAGTATCTAATGAATCTATGTCAATATGATCTTCATCATGATGGTTAAATGTTAGTCTAGTGATTGATTCATGCCCTTGATGTCTCCTTGTTAGCTAACTATCACCCTTTGTTCATTTATGTTTTGCTCCTCTTGGCTTAGAATGTATTAGTGTTCAAAAGGGGGAATCCAAGTTGACTGATGACCTTGTTTCGAATCATGTTCTAGGATTTTCATGGTCTTTAGCATCATGTGAAGTTCCATGAACTAAGGTTTTGAAATAACTTGCTAAGTTATGTTCAAAAGTAACATTTAAAATGTGAATAAAGATCAGATTTTTATGAGGAAAAATGTGTGTATAACTCTTGTTAAAGTTAAAATTAGTAATCTAGTAGCTATTCTCATCCTTAGCGTGTAAAGGTATTACTTTACAACAAAAATATGAATTATATGTTCTTCTCTCCTATCTTTTGTTGATTAAGTCCAAGTATGTAATTGTCGCTTGAATAATTTTCCAGTAGCTAAGTATTGATTATATTTACCATGACATCTTTTTTATATGAGCCTTAAATCAAGTTACCTTTGTTTTAGAAAAAAATCTAGCTTTATGTATTTCACTTAGTACGAATCTGCTCTTGGTTAAAATTTGTCACGACCCAAAATTGGGCCGCGATGGTGCCTACATAATCCCCCAGTAGGCAAGCCAATCCAAGAATGTGGAAGTATAGTGAAATATATAAAATGATGAAAAGTGGAAGGGAATCATACATTAAGGGGGGAAACAATATATATACAAACCAATAACAATAAATATACAAAATGGTCCCAAAGAGACTGAGAAGACAAAACATCTACAAGATTCACCCCTGGACCTGGTGTCACTGGTACATGAGCTTTTAAAGTACGGAATAACTATAAAAGAAGTTTTGTCTATCCAAAAATACAAAAATATAGACAGATATATAGATGGAAAGCAGTAAAGGATCTCCAAATGTTGAGATCTCACAACAATCCGAACAACAGCTGACCATGAATGACTAGTGGGTGATTGAGGGTGGCTCGTACTAGGTTCTACATCAAAAAAAGATACAGAGTGTAGTATTAGTACCAAAACAATGGTTACTCAATAGGCATCATAGGCCGACCGAGCTCAGAAAAATAATATACAAAATCTCCTCACTTTCTGCCAGTTCACACTTCCTACAGTTCTGAGAGGTTGGCTCAGATTTACATCCGTGAGATTGTCTGTTTGCATGGGATGCCAGAGTCTATCATTTTTTACCATGATACATAATTTACTTCATGTTTCTGGAGGTCTATTCAGAGGGAGCTGGCCACCAGAGTTGAGCTTATCACTGCGTTTACACTAGCAGACAGATGGTCAGTCAAAATGCACTATTCAAGTTCTGGAGGATATGTTGTGAGCCTGTGTTATTTATTTTGGAGGTTAGTTAGACCAGTTTTTAGCCTTGGCAGAGTATGTATAATAATATTTATCATTCAAGTATTCAGATGTCTCCATTCGAGGCTTTGTATGGTAGGCAGTGCAGATCTCTGGTGGGTTAGTTTAATGACTTCGAAGTGAGACCATGGAGTACTGATTTGCTTCATGATTCTATAAATAGAGTTCAGGTCATTTAGGAGTGACTTTGCACTACCCAGAGTAGGTATAAGAGTTATGCTAATCAGAGAGTTTGAGACTTAGAGTTTATGGTTGGAGACCATGTGTTCCTTCAGGTGTGACCCATAAAGGGCGTGATGAGGTTCGAGAGGAAGGGTAAGTTGAGTCTTAGGTTCGTTGGGTTCTTTAAGATCCTTCGTCGCATTGGGGAGCTTGCTTATGAGTTTTCCTTGCATCCTACATTTTTTGGTATTTATCTAGGTTTCCATGTTTCTATGTTGTGATGGTATATTCAAGAGGATTCTCACGTGCTTCAGTGGGATTCAATTCAGTTGGATGAGTCTTTGTCATTTGAGGAGGAGCCTGCTGCTATCTTTGACAGGCAGGTTAGGAAGTTGAGGTCCAAGGACATTTCATCAGTTAGGGTTCAGTGGCAGCATCGTCCTGTCGAGAAGGCTACTTGAGAGATCAATACTAACAAAAGGACCCTTCATCCATACCTTTTCAAGACTTCAGGTACCTTTCTTTCTTTAACTTTCAAGGACGAAAGTTCTTTTAGTAGTGGATATTGTAATGAACCTCTATGTCATTTCCTTAGTATTTATGCTTTTCGCGTATTTTGAGCATTCACATAGCTGCTACGTGTCATTTATGACTTGCCAAGACTGACGGTTCAATTTTAGGGTAGTTCTTTTTTGTTTTAAGCTCATTTCCCTATTTTGCAACTCTTAAAGCTGTAGAGTTGACTTTGGTCAACATTTGGAGAAGATAGTCTTGGATGGAAATTTTGTCAGTGTTGTAAACTCGAGAATGTCTACTTTGGGCTGGAGGTACCTTTGGTTTGGGTCTCAAGGCTTTCAGACTCATTTTGGCCTATTGGGTTTTGTTTTTGTAAAAGTTGGTTTTTGGGCGTGGGACTCACATTTTGGTAAATCAATCTTTTTTGGGAATTTCATAAATTTTGTTGAGTCTAGAATGCCATTTTAGGTAGGGTAGCATAGTTTGTTTGCATCTGCGGTACCTCAGATGAATCTTGAGGTTCTATCCAGTGACATTTTGAGTTGTCAAAACTGTTGTTAGCTGTTTACTGTTGTAGCACTAGCTAACCCATCGCCCACGCAGAGGGTGGCTGCATGCATGAAGAAGGGGTTTTGGCCTATCCACCCTGTGCCATTCTCCCACGTGAGGCCTTGGCTTCGTGTGTGATGCTCGTGTATGTGGTGGCTAGCTTGCATGCATGGTAAAGTGGCACTTGGGCTTGCCTCCGCCGGCCTTGTACATTTGCACACACCTGGTGGAGTGCACGGTGGCCTTGTCGTATGCGCCTGGCCAGATGCATGGTGGCCTTGCCGCGTATGCATAGGCCTGCACTTAGCACCTTTATAAAGTTTTCCCTTCATTTTGTTTGCCCATTTTCTAAATTTCCTCCATTGTTGAGAGATTGTAAGTTGGTCCAAGGTTGGTACTTCATCCCTCATTTTTCTGGTAAGTCACTCCTAGTCCCCTAATCCTTTTTCGTTGTTTAATTCCTGTCATTTTTGTTAAAATTCTATAAAACTCCTTGTTTAAGCTCTTGATCATAGTGGAATTCAGGGTGATGTTGGGCCCCAAAATAAGTCCCGTTCATGACTAAATTTTGGGCATGGGTTCATAAACCCGCTGCGAACATAATTGTGAAATTTGTTTTTTATCTTATTGTGCGAGCCCCGGGGTCATTTTTTGACCCAATTTTCAGCCCAATTTTCTGTATAGCAATGTGGGTGTCATTCTTCTTGTCTTGACACCTAGTTTATGTTCTTGATAGTGTGGCACCTTTTTGAGGCCGTTCGGAAAGGGTAGGGACACGCGTGATAGTTTGTGCTTGCAGTTTGTCCTCGAGGTAGGTTACAGTTTACTTCTTTTAGACTTGGCTTAGATAGGTTTTATATGTTATAAGTTGCATGAATGTTTGGCTAGGTTTAGGTTTGAATTAGGCTTAAATACTATTTCTGCTTATCTTGGCCATTTTGGGATAGTAGAATAGTATTATCACGTTTATCCTTAATACAGGAGCTTGTAGAATTTCTGTGACTAGCTTAGACTCCTTAGAATGGTTTAGGGGGGTTTTAGAGGAAGATTAGGTGTTTTAACCTGTTTCCTTATTTCTTTTCCATTTTTTGCTTGTCTGTACTTACGTATATGTGGGCCCAAGGCCATAACATAGATCGGACAGAGTTCCAGGTCAGTGCCTTATTTTGGAGGGTGTTTTACCTTGGTTGATTTGATATTCTCTGAATATGGCATCATATATCATCACTGAATTACATGACTATTGGTTTTGGAAATGAAAGAAACACGAGATGTTTTGTTCAAACTCGGGATTTACTTAACCACTGATTTTTGAAAGAAAGGAAAGTACCATTGTTATGCCAGTCCGAGGACCGTTCCTGAATGCTTTATCTATTTTACTTTCCTGTTGATGAGTCTGAGGCATGATTCTGGGTAGCCCGAGGAGCACATATCTGGGTTTTTCTTTTATGCATATATTGATAAGCTTGAGGTTCCTTTTGGGCGCCCACAGTACCATATACCAGGTTTTTTACTTTCTGCATTGGCCATATACTGCATCATGGCATCTCACGATATATTGCATTGCATTCATTATCAATTTGTACTTGGAGTGCTTTTACCTCTTTTATCATTATTATATCCACTGTCACTTAGATAGTTCTGTTTTCTGTTGATAACTAGATTTAGGTGGATCCTTGTAGTTAGGTTACTTTCTTATTTCTTATAATATATATTATATTTCTAAGCTCGGTCGGCCTATGATGCTTACTGAGTACCCTTTGTTTTGGTACTCATACTACACTCTATATTTTTTTCTGATGCAGCACCTAGTATAAGCCACCCTCGTTGACCCTCTAGTCATTCATAGCCAGCTGTTGTTCAGATCACGGTGAGCTCCCAGCATTTAGAGACCCTTTATTGCCTTGCATATACATATTTATCTATATTTTTTGTATTTTTGGATAGAAAACACTTGTTGTACTTCTATTCCGTACTTTAGACACTTTTGTACCAGTGAAATCAGGTCCAGGGTTAGTGTTGTAGATGTTTTGTCTTCTCGGTCTCTTTGGGGCCATTTTGTATATTTATTGGTATGTATATATATTGTTGTCCCCTTTCTTGTATGATTTCCTTCTGCTTTTTGTCATTTTATATGTTTTACTATACTTTCTTATTCATGGGTTGGCTTGCCTACCGAGGGGGTTATGTAGGCACCATCACGACCTGATTTTGAGTTGTGACAGAGTGGTATCAGACCTATAGGTTCACCGGTCTCACTAGTACAAGAGAAAAGTGTCTATTAGAGTCTTATGGATTAATACAATGACATCCGTATCCTATTTGCGAGAGGCTATAGGACATTCCTAGGAAAGATTCCATCTTTTTGGATTCCTTGTCATGCGTTCTTGACCTTATCAACTTCTAAGTATCTTTTGTTTCACTCTTTCTCAGATGGTTTGGACGAGATCAGTAGCAGGCGAGGAAGAGACCCCTGCGCCTACAGTTACAGCCCCAGCTAGGGGATGGGGTATAGGATTACCCAGAGGTCGAGGTAGGGGATGATCTGCGGTGCCAACATAGGCCTTGACTAGGTTACCATCGCTAGAGCCTGATGTTAGGGTTGAGCAGGTACAGTATGAGCTAAAGGGTGTGGGGCCAGCATATCATCTGATAGGTTTTATGGCTACTCTAGTACTACAGGACACTTTGATTTGCTTACTTGCATTCCTTGAGAGTATGTCAAAGCCAGCAGCTTTGCTCAGTACTCTGATTGGTTCTTAGGTCAGAGATGAGGCTCAGACTTGAGCCTAGGCTATGACACAGGGTTCAAGAGCGCAGCCTGCTACTGCAGCTCCCCGATTGGAGGTGTTTCCAATCCCTATAGTTGTTCCACCTATTCCAGTTAGGCCGGTATGATTGGTCAGGGTTGTTATGAGTGTGGCGAGTTGGGCCACTTTGTTAGGGAGTGTCTTTTAGTGCACCACAATAGGCAACACGATCAACCAGTTTAGGCCCCTAGAGATCCAACACCACCAGCCAGAGGTGGCACACAAGATAGTAGGGGTGGTCCCTAAGGTACTAGAGACGGTCCTTAGTCTGGTAGATTGGGTGGTCATGGCGGTCAGAGCAACATATATGCATTTTTGGTCCATTTAGAGGCTGAGTCTTCAGATGTTGTCATCACAGGTATGATCTTCATTTGTCATCAATCATCTTCTGCTCTATTTAATCTGGGTCTATATTCTCCTATGTATCTTCTCATTATGTTATTCGTCTGGAGTTTACTTGTGAGTTATTGCCTCTGCCTTTGCATGTAGGTACCCCAGTAGGAGATTCTTTAGTAGTGGATCATGTATATCAGGCTTATGTGGTGACTATCTTAGGGTAAGACACATCGGTAGACCTGATTATGCTACATATGGTTGATTTCAATGTGATTTTAGGCATCGATTAGTTATCTCCCTACCATGCAGTCTTGGATTACATCGCCAAGATGTTACTCTACTATCACGACCCAATTTCTCAGTCATGATGGCACCTACAACCCCCGGTAGGTGAACCAATCCCCGTAGCCCAGAACAGTTAGTAATGGCCTACTATCTAACAAATAAGGGAACAAGATGAAGAGAACAGATAAAAGGGATATAAATATATACATATGCAGAAACTAAACCAAACCCCAAGACCTGGTATCATAGTATAGAGCCCCAACTACATACATGGAGTGCAACTAATCCAAAACAATATATACAGATGTCTCTGAATGGTAATAGAGTACATGAAGCAAAAGATAAACTAAAGCTAAGCTCCGATCGCCAAGAGCTCACCCTCAGCCTGAAGTAGTCCCCAACAGATCTCCAAGCACGAATCACAGCGATCTAACGGCGATGGCCCACGCTAGGATCTACATCCAAAGATGCAGGGGGGTAGGGGTGAGCACCAAATGCGAAGCATTAGGTACCCAGTAGGTATCATAGGCCGACTGGGCACATATAAGATAAAAGCGTAGTAATAGACAGAGTAGAAGCAAGTAGTCAAAGAAATAAACGAAAGGTACACAAGAACTAGCCTAGAGGGAAATCAACAGAACCACATATGAGTCTAGTAAGCAGAATATACACACCATAGGCACAGGTGAAAGTAAGAAATAACGCACCTGGGGTCCTTGCAATAACAGTGTATACAAAATAAGTTTACGAAATAGACGGTATACCGATAACCTCAAGAGTAGAAAGAAGAGAGAAAGAGTAATAATAGGCATGCTCAGAGACATGGATCAAACTCAACTATTCATACCAATCTCATACTTATCTATAATAGAGAACAATTTTGTAAGTAAATAGCAAAAGTCTACCTACAGTCCCCCGGCCGCCCATACAACCGAGGAACACAAACAAGTGAAAACAAACCCTCCGGCATCCCATACTACCGGAGCGTACAATCAACAAACAACAAACAAGGGTGGAGCCTCAAACAATGAATGATATGATGCATGAAGATCTCAGTAAATGGTATCTCTGTATGTACCTCCTCCGGCGCCGATCCGGCCCAGCAGGTTGGTTCCATGGAAGGACACTGCCCGTATACCTCTACTCCACCGTATACCCCTCCACCGGCACACGCAGCCCATAGCCCCTGGCACGGATGGCAAGGTCCATGGAGGTACCAGACCTCATACTAAAACTCAGTATCAACACATGTCGTCCGGAAGCAAGTCCGGTATCAAGATAGAGACCCAGTCTCGAATATGCAATGCCCAGACCCTGTCCAAGACTAAAGTAGTAGGAAAATGTCTCAAAAAACCCTCCAAGGGTGCCCGGGCATAACCGGGTCTAAACAGTAAAACGTCATCTCAGGTGCTCGGTCCGACCGAGGCTAAAAATCATCTCAAGTAACAAGAAAACTCAACTAGCACCCCGGCCCTGCCGAGTGTAGTGATAATCGTAAAACTGATGATTTTAAACATAATTTTACTTTCTTGCCCATAAATATACACAAGTTAAATCAAACCATTTCCAAATTATTTCCATCAAAAATGGCCCCCCCCGGGCCATGCAAGGTTTAGAAAATGGTGCCAGTAGGCCCGAAGCCCAAACCGTAGTAAAACATGTATAAACCTCTTTATATGCATGAAAATGGTATGATCAAACACAATAGCTGCCCAGCAGCTCACAATCAACCTATCGACCCTGCACAGGCCCACAGCTACTCAGCAAGCATAACCAGCCTAGAAGGATAATTCTATGCCCGGGACTCGCGGACATTCCCAAAATCCCACCTTCTATGTTCCAGAGTCAGCAAGGCCTCACAGGACCACAAGGGTAAATAAAATATATCGGCAAATACTACAAGCAACGGAGAAACAAAAGAAGGCGGACATGAATAAAGCGGTCGAGGTCTGTGGTACCAACCTAATAAACCAACCCAAGGATGCCCATTAATACAATTTTATTCTATATATGCGGAGTCTAGGGAAAATAAACCGTAACCTACCTGTCGTCCGATGACAAGCTTGAACCTCTCCGAAAAACCTCCAACACGAAAACAAACTCGGACTCGGGCTTGAATAACTTGACGTCGATAATTAATTCCCTTCAAAAATTTAATATAACGTCAACATAGAATTGGTTTCACCAACCCTTCACTGTATGCGTATGTATGTATAAGGAGTGGTCAACAAACATTACACTTGGTAATGAATGAAACCAAAAGTTCCATGAACTTGCTGACTTCCAATATAAATAGCACTAGCTATGTATTGGTAGGTGATGGCCACCTAATGGACAAGTGGCAGCATTCACTTTGGTGTGGCATCCCTTGATTCCACGTGGAATCTTGGTGTCACACCATAATATATTCTTTTCCCGATTATGTATATATTCGGGTATTGCGTAAATTCGTGGTAAAATAAATATAGCTTTTTAAATATACCATAATTATTACAAAATTATTTCGAATAAAACCTACTATGTTATAATAATAAATTTCAACATAACTAAATTTACTATCTCCGTTAAAGTATTACAATGAATAAAAACCTTATAAAATAAGTACATATACAATTATATCGTAACAAAATATTTTTCATAAACCTTTAAAATATTTTAAAAGGCAATAATAATATAATTTTTACCAAATTCAACTTTTAAATAAAATATTTTCAAATACACGCACGATGCTAATAAAATTCTTAAGCTTAGGCTCGTAATTCACCAACGCACGATTTTGATACTCAAGAATTCTCTCGGGATCCTCCCTTATGTTTTATCACTGTTTCGGAACTTAAATGGCATTTTAAAACGTGAAGTTGAGGCTTAAATCGAGTTTAACCCGACCCGAATCGCGACCCGGTTCGCAACCCGTTTTCTGCCAGACAGTCCGCGGTAAAACAGTCATAACTTTTTACTCCGAGATCAGTTGGACGTGAGGTTTTGTGCGTTGGAAACTAGACTCGTAGACCTTCGATTTGGTATTTTGGGGGACTTCTAACTCTTTATATATTGGGAGAAAAGCCCAGAGACATTTTACCCAAAGTTCAGGAAATTTGTTAAAGAACTTACGATAACTTTTGCCGACTTGCTTGGCTTCAAAACTTATAATGCGACCAACCAAATGGACCCAACACCGAAATACCGGTCCTGACGAGCCTTAAGTGACTTGGGGCCGCTACAAACAAGCTCTAACGGTTCAAGGAAAACGTATACGTGGAGATAACCGTAAGGGTCATTACATCATCCACTACTAACAAGGACTTTCGTCCTCGAAAGTCAAGGTCAAGGGGGTACCTGAAGGCTAAAATAGCTGCGGATACTGATCCCGCATATCTCTCTCAGTCTCCCAGGTAGCCTCCTCGACTGGACGGTGCCTCCATTGAACCTTAACAACCGGGATCTCTCGAGACCTCAATCTCCTGACATCTCTGGCCAAAATAGCTGCCGGCTCCTCAACAAAGGCTAAATCCTCACCCAACTGCACTGAATCCCACTGCAACACATGAGACTCATCTGGGACATACCGATGCAACATCGAAACGTGAAATACAGTATGTATAGCCGAAAACATCATAGGCAAGGCTAGCTGATAGGCAACGCTACCAACCCTCTGAAGAATCTCAAACGGCCCAATGTATCTGGGGCTAAGCTTGCCCGCCTACCAAATCTCATCACGCCCTTCATGGGCGATACATGGAGAAACACCAAGTCACCGACACTAAACTCCAAGGCACGAAGCCTATGATCAGCATAACTCTTCTGCCTGCTCTGAGCTGCCCGAAGTCTGTCCTGAATCACTCGGACTCGTCTAAGGAATCTCGAAGCAAATCTGTGCTCTGTGGCCCAGCACTAAAACCATCAAACCAACCTACCGGTGATCTGCAACGCCTGCCATACAAAGCCTCAAAAGGTGCCATGCCGATACTCGAATGGAAGCTGTTATTATAAGCAAACTCTGCCAAGGGAACAAACTGATCCCATGAACCTCCAAAGTCAAGAACACAGGCCCGAAGCATGTCCTCCAAAATCTGAATGGTCCTCTCGGACTGGCCATCTGTCTGAGGGTGGAAAGCGGTACTAAGATGAACCTCTGTACCCAAATCTCGCTGAATAGCCCTCCAGAACTGAGATGTGAACTGAGTGCCGCGGTCTGAAATAATAGAAGCTGGGACCCCGTGCAACCGAACAATCTCACGAAGGTAGATCTGAGCTAACCTCTCTGCTCCATAGGAAGTCTGAACCGGCAAGAAATGTGCTGACTTGGTCAGCCTATCAACCATCACCCATATGGAATCAAACCCACGAGAAGTACGGGGCAAACCAACAATGAAGTCCATAGTAATCCCTTCCCACTTCCACTCAGGAATGGGAAGTCGCTGCATCAAACCACCAGGTCTCATGTGCTCGAACTTAACCTGCTGGCAGTTCAAGCATCGAGATACAAACTCCGCTATATCCCGCTTCATACCACTTCACCAGTTAAGCTTGCCTCAAGTCTTATTACCATTCTTCGCGAGTTGCCCAGGGTGAATGGAATATCTAGTACAATGTGCCTCACGAAGTATCAACTGAACCAAATCACTAACCCTCGGAACACAAAGGCGACTATCATACCTCAGAACCCCATCTGAATCTAGAGTAGCCTGACTGGTCTCACCCTGAACAACCCGATCACGAAGGTCACACAACTGCTGATCCTCAAACTGACGACTCTGAATCTGATCAATCAAAGTAGAACGAACCTCAACACTGGCAAGAACTCTGCTGGGATCCGACAAGTCAAGCCTAACCAAACGGTTAGCCAAGGACTGAATGTCCAAGGCCAACGGCCGCTCTGAAACTGAAAGAGAAGCTAGACTACCCATACTCACTGTCTTCCGACTCAAGGCATCCGCTACCACATTTTCGCCTTGCCCGGATGATACAGAATAGTGAAGTCATAGTCCTTCAGTAACTCGACCCATCTCCTCTGTCTCGAGTTCAACTCCCGCTGACTCATAATATACTGAAGACTACGGTGATCGGTGAAGATATCACAGTGAACTCCATATAAATAATGCCTCCAGATCTTGAGCGCGAAAACTACCGCCGCCAACTCTAAGTCATGAGTGGGATAGTTGCGCTCGTGAACCTTCAGCTGCCTCGACGCATATGCTATTACTCGACCCTGCTGCATCAACACACAACCAAGACCAACCCTAGAAGCATCACAATACACGGAGAAGCTCTGACCCTCAACCGGCAAAGTCAAAACTGGAGCTAAAGTCAATAAGGCCTTAAGCCTCTGGAAGCTATCCTCACACTGATCCGACCACTGAAATGGGACATCCTTCCTAGTCAGCATAGTCAAGGGCGCTGCATAATGGAAGAAAAATCCCCTCAACAAACCGTCTGTAGTAAACCCGCTAGCCCAATTTAAAGCTAGCGAAACCTCTGGTAACAGTTAGTTA